>JAHZND010005293.1:0-24133 GCA_027744115.1 Acrocyrtus sp. NNG-2020
CATTGGTTTCCGGTCTTCTTGATACCGTAGTCGTCAGTTGAACGACCAAGTTCCTAACACTACCCTGTCTGTCTGTTTTATGTACAGAACCCTGGTCCGTGGTGATTGCCAATGCAGCAGATATGGAAAAGGTGCTCTCCTCACAAACGGAAATCGAAAAGAGCGACGATTACAATAGGGTGCAGCCTTGGTTAGGTCTAGGTCTTCTAACGAGCAGTGGTGAAAAGTGGTTTCATAGGAGAAAGCAGCTTACTCCTGCATTCCACTTTAAAATTCTTGAAGATTTCCTCAATGTTTTCAACGAACAATGTTCTATACTAAAAAATGTCCTGGCGAAAAAAGCGAGCACGTCCTTTGACATATTCCCTGTGATTACTCACTGCGCGTTAGACATAATTTGCGAGTCGGCAATGGGAAAGAGAATTAATGCACAAGAGAAATCTGACTCGGATTATGTTCGAGCGATTTACAGAATGAGTGAACTCATTCAGCACCGTCAATTGAGACCTTGGCTTCATCCTGACATCACTTGGAGCATATCAGCGGAAGGGAAAGAGGAAAAAAGATGTCTTAAAATTCTTCATGGATTCACTGATAGAGTGATAATGGAAAAGAAAATTGAGAAGGAGCTAATGCAAGGGAGAAAAGAAATGACAGAAAAGAAAAGCCAAGATGACGACATTTACATGGGTTCTGGGAAGAAACGGTTGGCCTTTTTGGACCTGTTGCTGGAAGCACAAGATACAGATCCCAAATTGAAGGATAAAGACATAAGGGAAGAAACAGATACATTCATGTTTGAAGGACATGACACAACTTCCGCTGCCGCTAGTTGGACAACATTTCTCCTAGGGTGCAATCCCAATTTCCAGAAAAAAGTGCAGGAAGAGCTGGACTTAATTTTTGGAGAGGACAGAAATCGAGACGTGACGATGGCAGATCTGACTAAAATGAAGTACTTGGAGTGTTGCATTAAGGAAGGGCTTCGGCTCTTCCCAAGCGTTCCTTTTATTGGAAGAAAACTTAGTGCAATCCCACTTTCCAGAAAAAAGTCCAGGAAGAGCTTGACTCAATTTTCGGGGAGGACAGAAATCGAGGCGTGACGATGGCAGACCTGACTAAAATGAAGTACTTGGAGTGTTGCATTAAGGAAGGGCTTCGGCTCTTCCCAAGCGTTCCTTTTATTGGAAGAAAACTTGTACATGATTTACAGTTCGCAGATGGCACAGTTGCCCCTGCTTCCTCAACAATGTTTGTATTTTTCTACCACCTTCATCGAGATGAATCAGTATTTCCGGATCCAGAAAGATTCGATCCGGACAGGTTTCTTGCTGAAAATACTCAAGGAAGACATCCATTTGCCTATCTGCCCTTTTCAGCAGGTGTCAGGAGTTTGCACTGATGGAGGAGAAAGTTATGCTCTCAACAATATTCCGAAACTTCAACGTTAAGGCGGCGATTAGGAGGGAAGATGTGGAGGTTCTCTGCGAACTTATTGTCAGACCTGAAAACGGCCTTCCTGTAATCTTGCAACAACGCTAACATAAATACCTTGGTATGTAAAAAGTAGTCGACAAAATAACTAGAATGTACACAGAAAGTATTTCAAAATGTATCAATAAAAGGGTCATAAAGGCAAAATTGTACTAATAAAATGAAATCATATTACAAAATAAATCCATTTTTGATTCCATTCCAATTACTACGACAAATAAAATGAAACAGCTCTGCAACTTGTAACTTGCACCTCGTACATTTCGCTTTTATAGAACTCTTGATTTTGGCATAATTCCTGCTCACATAACGCCACCTATGTGATACGTGTTCAGAGTCTCACCGTACCCCAGTTGAAGAAATATGTTTTCTGAACAGATGAAATTCAGTGCATTGTGACATTGTGAACAGCGAAAAGGAAGAGAGGAAGACCCTACTAATTCCTGCAACAAATTGGCAATATTGCTTGGTAAGTTGCATCATCACACTACATTGTACATCCACTTTTTTGCAGTAACCAACTTTACTGAAAAAACGTTAGAAATTGAAATTGGCAGTTGTGACAAGAAGTGAAATTTTGTACACTATAAGGTCTCAGCAGGACCAGGTAAATTTTTAATTAAAAATCATTTTAAAATGCTTTGTTGATTATTTGATTTTAAAGTGTTTACCATTGCACCTAATGCACCTTGCACTGAGATTTTACCTGTGGTTGTGAAGTCTAATATGTACGTACTGTACTGATATTGAAACTTTGTTTTCTATTTTAAATTGAAATTATTGTTCAATTTTTATAGATACCAAAGATAGGGGATTTTGTTTTTCAACTACAACTCTAAGAGAAGGTTTCAATTCAAAATGCCGACAGTCAACTTATCGCGAGATCTACTTTTCGAGAGGCTGAACAGGAAGTTCTGTAAGTCTTCTTTACTTACTGTTATTTTACTTCTTCGTAGGGGTAATGTTGAAGTGTTATACATGTATAGTATAAAAAATATTTTTATTACTCTGCTAATTGCAATCTGGTAACACCTAATTTTTAACATTTGATTTATTTGCTAATTTTACTATAGCGGAAGAAGAATTCGATCATCTTTGCTTCCAATTTGGTATCGAGTTAGATGAAGTTGTAAGTATTGCCTTGATCTTGATGTTAATAAACCGTTTTACTTCCATCATCCATTAAGTCTTTTATTTATTTTTCTGGTGTTATCTTGCTCATTATTTAGACTACCGATGAAAAGGATCCAAATGTGATCGTGTACAAGATTGACATTCCGGCAAATAGATACGACCTACTTTGTGTGGAGGGGATTTCAAGGGCATTGTCCATCTTCTTAGGAGACATCAAACCGCCTATTTACAAAGTTGTGAAGCCAGATTCAATCATCCGGACTACAGTTAAGACGTCCACTCAAAGCGTGCGACCTTACATTTATACTGCAATTCTTCGTGGAGTTCGTATTACAAAAAGCATCTATAATTCCATCATTGATCTACAAGAAAAACTCCACCATAACATCTGTCGTAAAAGAAGTATGGTAGCGATTGGAGTCCATGATTTGTCGAAGATTACTCCACCATTCTTCTACTCAGCAGAATCTCCAAAGGAGATCACATTCATACCATTAAATCAAACAAAGGAATTCAGGGCAGATGAGCTGATGGAATTTTACCAGTCAGATAATCACCTTAAAACATTACCTACACATCATCAAGGATGAGCCCCTGTATCCTATAATTCGGGATTCCAACGGAGCTGTGGTCAGTATGCCACCAATTATTAACGGAGATAGAACAAAGGTCGACTTAGAAGGGAAACCAGAAAAAGTCATGGACATCTTCATTGAAGCGACTGCTACAGACATGACTAAAGCTAACATTGTTGTAGATACGCTTTGCACTATGATCAGCGAACATTGCAAAGAGAAGTTTACTGCCGAAGCCACCGAAGTCGTTTATGAGCATTCCGGCGAAACAGTAGCGCTCCCCAACTTGGCCACCCGTTGTAAACTTATTAATGTACCGAATACAAACAGCTACCGACTATTCTTTGAAGGCAAGCGATGAGAATCCAACATATTTTGAAGGAAGGGGAGCACAAATCATCGTGAAAGGAAATAGTATTGGGTCGCTTGGTGTGATTCATCCGGAAGTTTGTGAAAAATTTGAATTGGTTAATCCATGCTCAGCTCTTGAAATAAATTTGGAAAAAATATTATAAACTTTAAGGCGCACTCTATAGTAAAAGTTAACAGCAGATTTCAAATTGGTTTGTGTTGGGATTTCGATTGGGTGGGTACGTATGTACTTCTATTTATTAACTGTTTTTGCTTGAATAAAGTTTACAAAAATCAAAATTCATTGTAGTTGGGTTTGTTGTTTGTTATCTACTGATTTATTAGTAAAACTGACATAAATGAGGAGACTAGATTTAAATTGAAACTAAAAGAGATTTATTTGCATACAAAATTACACATATTTGAAAACAACATCTTTTTTATCTTCCACAGTCTGCAGCTCCAGCTTAATAGGACATTGAAGCCAATAGCTAAGTAACTCTTCAGTATAACCTATTAGAAAGTACATTTTACGGGCTGGGATAGCACGATGAACTATTCCTGCTATACGGATCATATTTGCTTGTCTTTTTATTAAAATTTCCGACAAAAATAAATTATGCCAAGTGCCAGTCATAAACTTCCTTATAAACAAGTCCTCTGTTAAGGTATGAGAAATGCGTTTTCCAAACCTAGGGCCGAGTCTCTTTGGTGTCGCATTCTGTTCTCTGCCCTCCTCTTCAAAATCCAGTGCGGCTATACAAAATTATCCAAACACAATAACATATTATAATTAGTTCATTATCTTCACTAACAACTACTATATGACACAATTTCAATAAGTTGAGATACCGAGCGGTGTTAGCTAACCTGAAAATCTACTCTACTATTAGGTACTAATTATTAGTAGTACTAGGTAGTATTAGGTAGTATTAATTAATATTATTATTGAACTGTATTCTTACATGTATTCCAAGAGTTCCAAGCCTTTCTCATAGCAATTTCGTGAGGCTTGTGAAATTCCTCATATGTCAACGGCTTATCATGTTTGATACTAACGGTGAATCGGCCCGACTTTGACTTGGCAAGAACTGAACAAGTTTGAAAGTGCCTGTTGGTTGCGCTGAACTGACCACCGAGCCACATGCGTCCAGGAAAGGACAGCGTCCTCATAACAGCTTGCGACGAAGGTATCATATTATTCCAAAGGGCTTACAAACGGCTATTATACCTTTAAATAAACAATCAATTCCAATATACAACTTACATAAATTAATTTAATTAGCCATCGCTGTTTAATGCAGTTTAGAATTATAACACCATATTCAAAAACAAGTAATTTTCAATTCACCTTTTTAACGTATTATATGGTGTACTTCAGAGTTCCATCAGTTTCACGAATGACGAAATCAACACTATTCTTTGAATTCTTTGATTTGGGAATCACAGAATTTCACAACGAGAGGCAGACTTCCGGTCGCACTCATCTGCCATCTGATACCTAGTCCTACTAGTAAAGAGGGTTGACTGCTGACAAAAATATTTCCAAATCCCATTCCCATACACAGCAACGTGGGATGCGATGCCGATATTTTCACATACATACAATACAGTGCATAGAGAGACAAACAACACAACCCATGTTTCTGTTTACATGTTTCTAATTCTCACTTGGCCCCAACCAGGTGAAATTTTGAAGCGCGCTTGCATACTAGAAACCGACAAACTTGGCACTGGGACATTTTTTCGGTTTCTTCAACCCCTTTTGTTGAAAATATATTCAGCATCAGTTTTCAATTTGGTTTTATTTACCTGTGCGTGGGGTGAATAAGGGGTACATAGTTTTCAATTAGCTCTGTCTGATCATTGTTCACTGCAACGTTTGCCTGCAAGGTTATAGAGGGTGAGCGAATTTATTCTGTGCTTGGCGCTTGTATCTCTGTTGCAGCTATTAATAGTTGACATGTTAATGGTGGATAGATTCTAAATTATTCCGAAGTCTGGGATTTCAGTGGATTTTAGAACTTACTTAGAATAACAGCAAAAAGCACTCTGAAAAAATAAAATCAACCACACGGTTGGTTATCTCATCTGAGTGAGTGGGTGTGTTGCGCGGGGGTGTTATAAATGGGCACTGGAACTGGAGATTTTTGGAGCAGCCGTTTAATGTTTTTCATTTGAATTGGGATTTATTTGATGTTCAAACTTTTGGAGGACAACGTAAACTTTTGAGCCCAGGAATTTGATTGTAATAACAGAGGGACCTATTGTTAGCATTCAATATGAATAGATCGCTCGCAAATCGTTCTATGAATCGCTCCGTTAGTCAAAGTCAACAGGTTAAGCCTATAACTTTGACAGGCTCGGCAACCATTGTTGTGGAATTTTTCAGTAAGTAGCAAAATATCACTGCTTTTTGGTTGAACTATCTAACTTACGCTTACAATTAGTCAATTAATTATATATACCTAAGTAAAATTCTCTTACTTACGCTATGCATGGTGTCATTGTCAATAGTTGTCAAATGCCAAACTGCTATGCGGTAGCGGTATCCTTTCGACAGAGGACTTTCTTTTTTCACATACACTTTTTCTCTTTCTGTTATTGCTACAGATCGTTTCAATTATCATTATTATGTTATTATATTATTAATAGCACTTTTTGTTTTCTGTTGTGTTACTGATGATTGTCAATATTTATTTGTTATAGAATATGCCGTGAATTCAATTCTGTACCAGCGAGGAGTTTATGCACCAGAGACATTTGACAAGGTGCAACAGTACGGAATTACTCTCTTTATGACGAAGGATGCAGAAATTCAAAGCTATTTCGACAATATATTGCCACACCTCGAAGGTATGTTTGTAGAAATAATAATTTCAACAGTTATTCCATTCCTAAACGTTTATAACGTGTTACATACGAACAGTTACATTGTCTTGTCTTCTATGGGTAACCTAATCCATGTTTAATGTTCTGTTTGCAGGTTGGCTTAGCCGAGGGGAACTGAAAGGAGTCTCATTAGTTATTACTTCGGCGATTACTGGAGAAAATTTGGAGAAATGGGATTTTGACATACAGACTGTTAATCCAAACGATGGAGATGTCACAATAACCGGGTAAAGAATGCGAGACCAACTAAACTTGCTATAACAAGAATAAAAAATAACTAATAGCTTTGCCAATAATAGTAAATATAATAATATGCTGTAGGGCAAAAGAAGTGAAAGAATATGTTTTCACTTTATTTTGATTTGTGAAATTATAGGCGTCAACGAGAGTATGGCAAGAAGGAGCTGGCAGAGATTCAAAAAGGGATAAGAAACGTGATGCGCCAAGTTACGGCCACCGTTACATTTCTTCCACTGCTAGATGCCAGATGTGCGTTTGATTTACGAATATATCTTGCCAAGAAGGCAGATGTTGCTACAGGATGGGTAGAAGAGACTGACACAATGATTGAAAACCCCGAAAAAGTTCAATTACGAAGTTTTAGTACCAGCATCCATAGAGTGAACGCCAGTGTCACATATAAAGCTGATGCATGATTCTTTATATGTATGAAAAATCCAGTAACCCATTTTTACCGTTATAAACTGGTAGAAGATAAATGTTAGAATACATGACGCAAGCCTTGTTTTGCATTACATACGCTATAACATGTAACATTTAAAAGAAGTTACCACAAATTTTCAAATTACGATGATAATCACCGTAATTTGAAAGTCATAAGGACAATAATGATTACTGAACTGATGAAGATTGTATTGTAGGTATGATGACACATGACACTGCATGCTAATTTAATCGATATTAATATTAATTGCTGAACAGAGCCGAAAAATCGTCATATTGCAAAACTCGGGATGGAAATTCCTAAATATACTTTCAAGAAACCAAGACTCGTATGCTCTGTACAAGTTTCTTAAAGCATACAGTATTTATAGAGTTTTTAGTTTTGTGTAGAGTAGGGTCGATAAAAAATCTTTTTTATCCTAAGGAGTGAAAATAGCCGCATAATTTTTTTGTAATTTTTAATTTTTAAACAACGATGTACAAAATTGCATGACATGATTTATTTGACATTTCCATTTTCAAATAGCATTAAATAAAGAAAATGTGTATTTTTTTGTAAAATGTAACGGTGTGTTAAAACATGAGTACCTACGTACAAATTTTGTTTTTTGCTTCATTTCCGACTTCCGAGTCTTTATACATCCTATTACTTACAACTGCTCTACTCATAATCAATACCGATAATATCTGATATCCAATTACAGACGTTTGGCTGATTTTTTATTCCCTTTCATGAGCTGAATTTTAGTGGACTTTCTTTAGAGCTGCTCACCGCGTGCGCGTCCTCAGCCCAATGAACAAAGCAGAGAAGAGCAGAAGAAGGGAGGTACCGAACGAACCTACTTCAGAATACATTGCAAATTGCATTACATTACAAGCTTTGCATAGAGTAAGGTAGATAAGAGGAGCAGTCTGTGTGCTGCGCGAAGTGGAAACAGTGGAAAGCTAGAATTAGCTGCCACCCTGTGCAGTGTACGTGCGAATGCGAGAGAAAAAGAAGTTCGGGTCGGGCTGGTCGGCTGGTGGTTCTGTTTTGGCTTATGTCATAAACTTTAGTATATAAATGCACACACAAAGGGGCGAATGAAAGGTGCACATCTGCGATGTACAACACACAACTGCTATAAAATAACAGATTGTTGTTTTGACACTAGACTAGGCAGCAAATAAATAAATTTTAAATTTCCACAGTCAGTAGGAACTTGTGCAGGAAAAGTGCTTGGACGAATAATAGTTTAGTGTAATTGGTGAAAGCAAACGTTTTAATTTTGTTGACTGGGATGGGATTTGAAGTAGGTAGTTTTATTGTCGTAAATAGTTGAGGGATTTGAAGAGGGAAGCGGATTAGTGGAGAGAAGCAAAGTTTGTTAGAAGAAAGTTTACACTTTGCCAGGTCTCATCATTACATTAAAAGTTGTGGTATTTAAGAAGTTTCTGAAAGACTGAAAATGGTTGCGGGAAATAAGGTGGAGGTAGTTGTGGAAGAATCAGTTCGCGATGAATTCATTCTCGAGGACAAGGAGGATTCGTACGTTGGTTTACTGATTGGAGCTGTAAGAATTTTTCGCTCATTGTTTTTAATAAATTATTATCCGGTTTTCTACAAAGCAGTACAAGACAGATAAATATGTATTTAAGGAACTGGATGAATATAAATGGATGTGAATGTGAAGACGATTTTGATTTAGAATATTTTGTATGTAATCTTTATTTATTTTCAGTATACAGAAAAAGGAACATATTGTGTGGCGCATAAAGCTCCAACACTGGAAGAAGACAATGAAGATACATCTGATGGCAATGACAACTCGCCAAGTAAAGGAAAAGAAGACTCGGAGCAGCTTGATCCTGCAACTGTGTTAACATTAACACCGAACCTCATCTCTAGACATGCTAAACAGGTGATTCGGATGTTGCCCGGTGGTCTCCAGATTTTAGGGTTGTACGTCATTGAAACGACAGATAATTTGTTTGCCCAAAAATACGAACCTTCTTTGAAATCCCTTTACGTTCACTTAAATAAAGGCCTTAGTAGAAATCCTTTTTACGGAGCTGATTTTGGAACAGAGAAGAATGAAAAACTAATATTCCATTTTAATCCTCAAACAAAGAGATTCAACTGCAAGATAATGACAGACGGAAGCATTTTGTCAGGAAAGTCAGTTGAAGCATCGTTTGGATCAATTCAGTGGGCAAAGCTGGAATGTGAATATGATACATGTGCTGCACTTCATTTAGCCAAAAAGGATGTTGGACTCCCACTCAAAAAAAATCTGCATGTTTTACTAAAGTCTTTTCAGGATTCATTGAACACCGCAAAATTTTTTGTTGAGGGACAAGTTCCTTCTGCAGGAACTCCCTTTGTGGAGCCACTGGAATATCCTGCGAATGTTAATACGGAAGCAATGACCATCAAGGATGCCGATTTAGAGGCAGAGATACTTGGAGGGGGAAGATTTTCGGGAGGAGGAGATGGTCAGGAAAATATAACCAAGTCGACTACGGATACGGAGCTAGACAATAGGAGACCAATAAGTCCGGTGCACATTTTAGTTGAAAAAGTGCCAGCGGTCTTGCTGAAAAATGAAGAGGGAGCAGATTTTTTAAACCATTTGCATATGCGGGGAAAGATTGCGGCAGTGGCGTTTGTTCGTGATGGCGATTCTACGCTACAAGTGGTTCAGGTAAGAAATGTAACGTTTTAAGTTTTTTATTACTTTACTTAGGTACAGTACGCAACGCACCAGTCAGTACCTATTTTATTTTCTTTGTTGTTTGTATACAACGAAAATGTACAGATACCTTAGATTATAAGTAAGTTGGAATAAGAATGATTTTTTAATTGCAGATGCTGAAGCAGGATATTTTGAGATCAATGGCAAGTCGTTTTGAAATGCATTGTGAATCTCTAATAGATGAAGAATTCAAATGGATCCAGTAGTCCTGATGTTGACAGTGAGTGTTCCAAAGTCTACCACGAAGTTCCTCGTCGAGTTTTTGTAAACTTGCCCAAATCTAGGTTGGTTGTGAGCGATTATTTGTTTCCCGGGGAAGGTGCAAAAGATAGTTTCGATTCCTTTAGGGATCTTTTAAGTCTTTACATTGAAAACGAAGAAGATGTCGTGACTTTTAAGGAGAAACCTTTTGGTATGCTTCAGTAGTATTTGGTCAATTGAAAATCATAACTATCTTCACAAATGCTAACTTTTAATAGGAATATAATATTCTTGTCATTGTGGTTTAAATTTTAGATTTGGATGAAGTTGAAATGAAAGGCTCAATGGAGGAATTACTTTGCAAAGCCGAAAGTATAAGTAAATTGCCCCCAGGACTGATTTCCTCCAAAAAATCACTTATTTTGGTCGTGGGTCTCTGTCTGATTGTTGCATTGTTGGCTTTACTTATCCCTATACTTAAAAAGTGAAGCAAAAATGAATGTAAAGTGAAGAGATATTGATTGAAGAGACTCACACAGTGCAGAGTACAGTATCGTAATGACAGAAGGAAGAAACAAATGTTTGCCCATGCAGTACTATTTGGACAGCTAGTTAATTATATATCGAACTTTAAAAATCTTCTAACCAGATTTGTTTTATCACTCATATTACAATTTCCTGATCAGCCCAAGGGGTGTAATTCTTACTTTCAGTATTCCATTTAATATTTAATGGAGTATGTTTTTTCCATTCTTATAATAGTTGTGATTGCTTTCATAAGAATAAAAAGACTTTTGTGTATGAGCGTAGGATTCTTGACTGATCTTTTAATTGTAGTGTTAACGTTGCCCATTATCCCGAAATATTATTTATCTAAAATATAAGTAATGTAACAAAATAACTATAACTTGTGTTGCACATATAGCTAGTCTGCCGTGTTATTAATAAATAATTATTAGTATTTTTTCTGCAAAACTTTTCATGGTCAAGGCCTTTGACTCGAATGTGTATATTTGGGGAACAATTCTGATTTCTTAAGGGATATTTTATGGAGTTTTAGCCGGCTAGCGGCTGTTTGTAAATGTGAAAAACGGAATGTGTTTAGAAAATTGTAGCCTATACTTTTGGGCGCGGCTGTAAGAGTACATTTTTACATTTAGAAAAAATTGTAAAGTGTCGAAGCGGAAATTGGGTAAGAAATGTACTTCATTTTGTAAGATTTTGCTATTTTGTATACATAATTCTTGGCCAAAATTTCAAGCATTCCCTACATTCCCCACATGTGTGTATTGTATATGCAGTTGCGGAAGGCAGCATGTTTTCAAAGAATGTTACGGTGAAAGATTGTACAATGAGAATATAAATATTCGTCAATTTATTAGCTAACGTCATCACGTGACATATAACTATATCTGTCTGTCTTAAGCCCTTAAGTATTAAACGTAATAATTTTGCAAGTTGCTTGTTCTGCTGTTAATTACTTATGTGAGGTATATAGGTACTTTGTCATTTTTATTCCTATTGTAGTGGGAAAATATACCTACCTACCTAATATGTTATTATGATTTGGTATTGTAAATTAAAAAGTACATTTGTTTAAAGTCCACTCTGTGGTTGACACATTGAAAGCTAAAGATACTAAGTCTATCCCCATCTCTATCGACTTCACCACACAATGTAAGATAAGAAGGTGAATTGATTATTTACACCAGCCACATGTTTGAGCTGTTTATCACTGCCATATGTTTCGAAATGCATAGGATTTCATAAGCATCGGTATTTTAATATGTACTAGGTATATAAGTAAATAAATACCTAGCATATCATTGTACATATAGACATGTATTTCTATCTAGATTCGAATAGAATTAGCTACCAGTTCAATTCATGCCTCGGTTGAGGTCCTTTTTTGGGTGAAGGTCATTTCTTATCGTTTCACTTCACCCAACTTATCGGCATGTATACAATCTACAGTTCCAGGCGTGAAATAACAGTATTTCCTTCTTTTTTTTCAAAATTACATACATGCTGGATTAAATGTTGCCACTTCGAGAACTTAGAGGCTCTAAGTTAGAGCTTCCCTCATTATTCCTGTACTGACAATACAATCATCTAATTGCTCAATCAAGAGCTCATACTTCATTTCATACTTAAAAAGCTAAATAGCTGGTTGATTTTGGCAGCGCCCTTTTTATCGTCAATTTAAGTAGTAATGCAATAATGTAATTTGATTTTTGAAGCCGCACCCAAGCCCACACGTCTGAATTAAGAGAGCTAAAAATGAGATCAATATACTTGGTCGAAAGTGAAGGAAGACAAAGTTGCTCTGCGTGAGAGAAAACTTCTCAATAAGGAAGTGGCACTGCGACTGCATTATATAGCACTGGACTACGTGTGTAGTACTCCAATTCTACTCCTACACTCCCTTTGCTCCTCTATCAAATCTGCTGAATCAATGAGCAATGAGAGCATTATAGATCAAACAGAGAACCTAAATTCTGCCACCTGGCCAACTGACTATTCACTGCCCAGCAGCCCCGCGCCAGCTTCAAGTTGAAAATGAGATCAATATACTTGGTCGAAAGTGAAGGAAGACAAAGTTGCTCTGCGTGAGAGAAAACTTCTCAATAAGGAAGTGGCACTGTGACTGCATTATATAGCACTGGACTACGTGTAGTACTCAATTCTACTCCTACACTCCCTTTGCTCCTTTATCAAATCTGAATCAATGAGAGCTTGATGAGAGCATTATAGATCAAACAGAGAACCTAAATTCTGCCACCTGGCCAACTGACTATTCACTGCCCAGCAGCCCCGCGCCAGCTTCAAGTTGAAGGACCGGGCCACGTCACTGGCCAATTGGATTGGGCAACTCTTTTGCAAAAATATGTACAATAATAATTGCATTATTACATGACGATGAGGAAAAAGCAAGTAGTTTACTTGATCAGCATTTTATTCAGCTTTACACATGTCACTCGCTTTAAGTTTGTATAGTTATTTAGTCAGTTAAGAGTAAGTGAGCTCGCAGTGAAAGGAAGTTTTAATTTTTTACTATCCGTTGTCTTAATTGTACCCTGAAAAAGTTTCGACGGAAGTGCTGATATTTTTGGATAGTGAGGACCGACTTTTAAGTGATAAGTGAAGGGCTGATTTTTGAAATTTTTGTGGTTTGTATGATAGTGGGATTCATTCTCTTTAATTTGACACCATATAGTCATAGGATGTGACCTCACTACAGGAGGAATACGCGTCAGGTTTCGATACGAGCTAACATATCCGGAAATACTTTTGTCACTGTTTACTGCTCTTAGCGTTTAGAGACCTACAAAATGAATTCACTACCAACAATCTACGGCGCCTGTTCTCCCTTCTCCAGTTAGCGGAAGTGGTGCTGGAATACCAAATACGGGGATTAATAGTAATAGTTATAACAGTAATCCAATGCTCCCTCCACAACCTCCACTCCAGCAACCCCAACAGTCACAACAACCTCAACCTCACCAAAATCAGTCGGCATATTATCAACAACAACAACCTACACAACAACCATTGTACCCCTCTGTAACTCCGCAACGTCCAGCAGGGGGTTATGTCGTATCTGGTCAACCTGTAAATCCATCAAATCTGTACCCCAACATTCCTTCCGCCGTAACTAATAGTTATTTCCCTCATCAGTCTGGTAACGTCCATCCATATCAGCAAATTCCACATCATCCTCCAGGAGGTCTTCCCCATAATTCTCACCCACAACAAAATAATTCACATCCACATCAGCAACCCTATAATAATCAGTATGCCTACAATAATGGAGGAATTGGCCAAATTTCAGCGGGCATGAATAATATGTCTGTTACGCAACAAGGATTTAATAAGCTTTGGGGAATTGATCATGCAGATTTGTTGAAAACTAGGCAAGTTTTACCACCGGAGGGGGTGAAACCACCCGAGATACGCTTTCAACATGACTATATGAATCACGTTAACTGTTCTCCAGAGTAAGTTTCTCTATCTAATATGTTCCTTTAAAAGAAATTAAAAATTCGATTTTTTTGAGATACATTTAGAATTTGCTTTTTAATTGCTAGTTTGCTATTGCTAATATTATTAAAATGTTAAGTAATAAAATTTTGTTTTACAGTATATTCCGCTGCACCCTCACGAAAATCCCAGAAACCAAAACTCTTCTTCAGAAAGCCAGACTACCATTAGGGATATTAATTCATCCTTTCAAGGACCTCACGCAACTACCTGTAATCCAATGTTCGCAGATTGTCCGTTGTCGATCCTGTAGAACGTATATTAATCCGTACGTCTATTTTGTGGACCAGAGAAGATGGAAGTGCAATTTATGTTTTCGAGTTAATGATTGTAAGTAGAATGAAATATTTCAACTTGGTAGAGTAGAACTTTTTCTATTATCAATAACTTACCCACTAACCATAAGCGTCATTTGACAAATTTTCAGTACCAGAGGAATTCCAGTACGACCCTGTGACGAAAACGTATGGTGACCCATCGCGTCGTCCAGAAGTACGCTCAGGGACAATCGAATTTCTAGCTCCGGCGGACTATATGGTTCGCCCACCTCAGGCTGCAGTATATCTTTTTATCCTGGATGTCACAACACAAGCAGTGGATACTGGATACCTAAAAACTATTTGCGATGTGCTTCTAGATCACCTTGATCAGCTTCCTGGTGACTCCAGAAGTCAGATCGGTTTTATAGCATATGACTCCGCGGTCCATTTCTACAATATGAATTCTAGTCTAAGTCAACCTCAAGAACTGATCGTTTGCGACATTGATGACATATTCATCCCTTGTCCAGATAGTCTTCTAGTAAACTTAGACGAAAACAAAGAGATTGTGCGCCATCTACTTCACAACCTTCCAGGAAAATTTTTGTCAAGTCAAAATGAACCCAGAAGTGCTCTTGGTGCTGCTCTCTTGGCCGCTCAGAAGATATTAGGTCCGATAGGTGGGAGAATAACTGTGTTTTCTGCATCACTTCCTTGGGTTGGACCCGGAAGTCTGCCAAATCGGTATACAGATGTGAAACAAGTAAAGGACCTTACAGCAACCTTAAATCCCAGCACCGACTTCTACAAAAAATTAGCATTGGATTGCTCAACTCAGTACATAGCAGTAGACATATTTTTCCTCAACAGCCAATTTGCCGATCTGGCGTCCGTTAGCTGTGCTGCCAAATTTTCAGGAGGATGCATACAATATTTTCCCAACTACCACATAACTGAGAATCCCATTCAAGCGAAATTATTTGAACAAGCGTTTACTCGTTACGTCTCCAGAAAAATCGGGTTTGAGGCAGTAATGAGAGTTCGTTGCAGTCGAGGGATGAGTATCCACAGCTTTCACGGAAATTTATTTGTAAGGTCGACGGATCTTCTGAGCTTGCCAAATGTCAATCCGGACGCTGGATTTGGAATGCAAGTGAGCATAGATGAAAATTTGAGTGACTTCCAGACAGTTTGCTTTCAAGCTGCTCTGCTATATACAAGTTCAAAAGGAGAGCGAAGGATCCGTGTGCACACTTTATGTTTACCTGTCGCTGGAAATGTAAATGATGTGATCCAGAGTGCTGATCAGCAGTGCATAATTGGTTTGTTGGCAAAAATGGCGGTGGATAGAAGTCTAAGTGGTAATTTGATGGATGCTAGAGAGGCATTTGTGAATGCTGTTGTTGATGTCCTAAGTGCCTACTTCACGACACAAAATTCCCTACCTAATTTGGCACTTGTGGCGCCCAAGTGTCTTCAGATGCTCCCTGCTTACACGCATGCTATACTGAGAAGCGTAAGAAAATCATTCTAAAAATACCCAATTTTTTAGTACCAGTACCAAGCCAAAGTCAATAGATAGTCTGTTTCTGTTTTGTAGTTGTCGAATCACATTTTTCTTTAAATTTTTCAGATTGGTTTCCGAGCAGATTTAAAGCCCAGACTGGACGATAGATCGCATTTTATGAATCAGATGAAAACGTTACCACTGTATCTTCTTATACAAGCTATATATCCTGACTTGTACCCACTTCATACGATTGCCGATGTTGTAAGTACACCGAATAGAAACATTTTAATTTAATATTCAGGCAGTACATAAACCTTGTAGGTTTAACTACAAAAATATTAAATGTATAGCCGTTAGTCTCCGTGCCTAATTCGCGATCTACAACACCGGAAAATGGAGAGGATGATGAAAAGTATCCCGAGTTCCCTGTACTTCACCTGTGTTCAGATAGAATTGAAGCAGTCGGAGTGTACCTACTTGACCAACCCGAGCTAATTCTCATATACGTTTGTCGGAACGTGTCCATACAGTTTTGTGAAGATGTTTTGGGCGTTCAGGGATTCATGGCCCTTCATGAAATGGTAAAGATCATGAGCAAATTCAATTAGAGCGAAGTGTTTTATACTTTAGTTACCTATTAATTCCATATTTATATTTACCAAATTACCAAAACTTTTCATATTGCTTACCGCATCATCTGACTAAAATCTAAATCCTAATATTCCTATTCATGTGTTTTCTGGATTTACAGGATGATCTTCCTGAGCTGGAAACGGAGTGGTCTAATCTAATACGTAATTTTATTGCCGTTTTGCAAGCTAATAAGCCATACCAAGTTCCTATCCGCATTATAAGGTAAGATATCCTAGCTTAATTTAATTAGCTATTACTCCTAAGTCATAATTCTGAATTGGTTCTACAAACTGATTTATGTTTATTTGCAATCTCAGGGAGGACAGCAAAGAGCGAATGTGGTTTGTGAACAGCCTAGTCGAAGACCGTGGTGACGGCTCGGTTTCTTACTATGAATTTTTACAACAACTAAAAAATATGGTGAAATAGATGTTTTTAAAATAGTTATGCATTAAGTACATCTGACTGACACGTATATTACAATTTATGGAAACTAGGTCGCTTCAAGAAATAAATAAAAATAGAAATCCCATGTCCGTTAACGCGAATTGAAATTTTTTAGGGAAATTCTATTATTAGTATCCATCTACACAATGATTCTATTTACTACTCTACGTTAATATTATAATTAGGCTAAGTTACAATTCAAGCAACACTCTAGTGCTAAAAACATTATTTTAAGTGGAAATATTATTGAGTTAGTAGTGAGTGGAGCTTGTGCCTCCATGTTTTGCAGCCAATGAATACAGAAATATTTGAATGGAACATAAAAGATTATACATACACGTGGACATTATTTATTATGATTGTCTCTATAACTCTTATTTGTAGTAGGAAATTGTAAACTGCAAACTACATCGCTTTAAACAATGAGTGAAAAATAGGATACAACAATAATTAAGGATAATATGCCATTTATTTATTTGTAATAATTTTTCTTTAAAGTGGTTTTCCTTTCGTCGTGTATTATTACACTATAAATATTCGTATCATATATCAAAGGATGAACGATGAAGTGATGAAAATAAAACGTCTTTTCCTTTTTCAACTTGGCTTGTTTCTTATAAGTTTTTCATTAGTTAATCTTCAAATTTGACGAGGATGAGCCTGTGTTAGGTCTTATAAAAAAGGATCGTCCTCGGAAGAAGCCGCCTTCATTAAAGAATTTACCCCTCCATTTGGTCTCAATCACTAAGACAAGCTCACGAAGCAAAATTTTGATTCTTCGAAACGTAATCGGCCACTCGTAAAGGTTTGGTACAGGTCCATCAACACCAGACTCAAAAAAGGAAAAAAGTGGAAACCAAACTTTGGTCCGTTTTGAGTCTCTCTGCATTAGAGCTTGATTGTTGGCCAAGGTGTGGTAGTAAAGAAAGAGGCGAGAGGTGATGTAGAACGCGATGAACACGTCTATGGAATAATGCTCATGAGCTGCCAAAATGAAGAATATCCCAAATGTATTAAGTAGCCAACTAAAGGTATGTACAAAGTAAAGTCGTCTTGTTGTATCTGAAATTATAAAAGGAGCCACAATAATGATAACATATTCATTGTCAAAATACTTATGTAGTTAGCTTTAAAGTTAAGTAGTTTCGTTGTTCACATACATTCCGTAACGAAAAAGTTGAGCATTGTGAGAGCAACCGTATGTCCACTAAACATGTAATCGCCACATGTGCGTACCCCTTGTATACTCATTCCAGCCCCTTTCCAGATCAAGTAAGCATTATATAATCTAGTCTTCCAGTCCCCATACGGCCTAGGATTACACTTGAGATGTGTTCCGGGGACGGATAAACTTGTGATGAGCATAGTTACACATCTCAGCAAAAACACAGTACCACTCAGGGCAAAAAATCGTCGAAGCAGTATCATCCTATGCTTATGAAAGAATAGCACTCCAAGCCACAGTGAGAAGAGTATGGTCCCTGTTACCTCACACATTTCAAACGCCCATGGAATATGAGGCATATTATCGAGGAATAGGTCGGGAAGTGGAGGGTACTTCTCCATGTCGGGTACACGATCATGTACGATAACCATCACAAGAGCTGTGATCCATGTCACAATAAACACGTAGCCCATGGCCACCAGGGCCTTACTAAACTCCGGCCTTAGCGCTCTAGACGACGAAGTTGTGGAGGAGGTTCTTCTGGATGAGTCAACAGAACCTGGATGATGGTGGGGTGAGTTAGACTTGCTCCCTCCCCCATTGCCGGCCCCTCCTGGATTTCCAGTTCCACTAACATGAGATGAAGACCCTAAACCACCATTTCTTGAGCGTAGTAAGCTAACAAAGGCTGCAGTGTCTTCTTCGGCTGATGAGTCATTTTGGAGTAAGGGCCTGCGTTTACGGACAAGTTTAGCTTCAATCAATTCCTCTAGTTGAGACTCGTCCGAAGTGGTCTCTTGGTCAAAAGTGACTTGGCGACGATGTCTTCTCTTCCCCGTTTGAGTAGTTGATGTTGAAGTTGAATGGGCATCTAAAGAGGATTTTAGCTGACTAGCCCTTTGCTGATACGCGAGCGACGACGAAGTCAGAGGATGACCAGTAAGTAGGGAGGAGATTCTAGGGTTGGATAAACACTCTTGCTGTTGTAGCTCCAGAATATCAAAGTAGAGTCTTTTGACTTCTCCTACAGTCTATTGAAAAACAACACAAACTTTTACTAAGTACATACTTGCACACTTCCAGATAGGGAAGTTCCAGTAACTTTAGAGTTTCTAGAGATCATGTACCTACCTTTATCCCGATGGATGGTGATTTGAGATCTTCTTCTGTCAGTAACAATAAACTTTTGCCATCTATCTCCTGTTCCTGCGTAAGTGTATGAATATACTGCTCCGAGTGACCTTTGGAACGAAGATACGTTGCGAGCTGCTGAGAACTCCAACTTTGGATGGGAATTTGATCCCCTTGTGCAGCTTGATTTTCTGTCATTTTCTACTATTACAGCCAGTAGCTAGCTTTGCTAAAAGCAAAACCACAATTTAGAAAAGCAATCAAAAATTGGCAATTGGTGCTAAATTTTCATGATTTAAATGTGTAAAATTCGTACACTTTACGATGATGCTCTACCTGTTCTTTTCCAATGGTTAATACTTTTTCAATGAAAGAACATCATTAAAGAGGAAGAAATACTGGAAGTATTCAACAATTCGTTGAGCTAACAATATCAAAAAGTACTTAAAACTATTTGACAATTAACCGATAAGACTTCAAACAGCAATTCCAACAGAGTATCACATCACATTTGGTAACCGTTTTTCAATGGCGTTGATTGTAGCACTGAAATTTGTAAAATGCAACTCGCATACAATAAACATAAAATATAACGGTTCCTTCATTTTTTGCATGCAGCACACACTACTACAACAGCTATTACTACTACTGGCTTACTGGTAACATTTAGGATTTTTCGTAATCTCTCCATTGGCAATGCGTCCACTCCACATCCACTTGGCTATGCTAACATCTATTACGTTTCTCAATGTGCAATTTTCTATATATTATTACAAGTATTATAATAACCCTACAAATTTTCCTCCATTTGCTCCTTTTCCTCAATTACAAAAAATGGGAATCACTGCAGTTTTTTTTGCAGCTATCTGTTGTGCTGCTGATACATAAAAACCTACACTAGTAACCAAATAACCAAACACATGAGTGTTTTCCCCTCAGTTCAACCCTCTCAAAAAATATAATTTCACATCAACATCAACAATCCACAGAATTCACAATAATATGTCGAAATTTACACCACCACCACTAGCCAACTAAATATTGCATCTGTATCATTGCTCTTAAATACGACGAATGACTAAGAAAAGAACAAAGAATTCGCAATGATGCTATTTTTAATGATACGACACAACTCAACAAAAACAATAATAAAACCTAATATCACGACAAAAACAAAACTACAAACTGTACATTTGTTATAAGCTGTACAGAGATGCGAATAAATTTGAGTCAGAGCTCACACAGCCACCTTTGCCACGCTTCTTTACTTCGCAGCTTTATTTAAAACGCTATAAATAAAAAAATGTAAAGCTACGCTACGTAATTGTGCATTTTTTTCGCTATCTTTAGCACAAAAGCTCTCCTTGCACCTTCCTCCGCTCTAACTAACGTAGGTTGACCAAGAAATATAATTTTTTGGGAATTGAGCGATACTAAGCTGACTGAATGTGATCGTGATGTGATCTGATGATGATCTTAACATTTTGTAGCCGTACTTGCTCGTTTATACAAATTTGCAAAGGAACAGAACAACCACCTGATCGTATTGACTTTGACTCGACTGGGGCAACTACAACTCAATTGATTTTTCAACCCTCTCTCCGTGAAATATCGTTGCGAAAAAGACAACATTGTAAGAATTGAAAGGGTTGCGGTTCTTCAGATCTATAACACACCTGTTTAGGTAATTACTGATGTGAACATTTCATGCAAAATTGTCTGTATCTTGCTCGTGCTTTAGTGCTTTGATGGGCCGATGTCAAAACCCCGCCCACACAAATGCCCTTATATAGCAGAGTCAAGAGTAGACAGACGTGTGCATGTCTAGCACACCTTTTCCGACGATGACAGTACAGCTGATTGTGGCGGTGGGGGTAAATAGGCCGGCTAGTTTTGGGCGTCTGGGAGATATTTGAGGTATTTATTAAGCATTGCTAGAACGGTTTAGTGTGGGCGGGGAGAGTGTGCGAAATAGGGATCGAGTGTAGAGTGCGAGGAGAAATGGAGAGTTGGATTGGGAATATATTTTTTTTCTTGGGTTCCCCGGGGAAGGAGAACACGTGACTTGCAGTGGACAGTGCTATTCAAATGAGAGAGGCGCAGCAAAAGAAAAGAGGAATGGAATGGGAAATGCCTGGAAATGTGAAAAAAAGTGAAATCACTGGAAATATGGTTCAAGAAGGTACTCACTGGGTTGTGGGTTGTTTACGTTATGCAACTTTGTTTACTTTAGTGGAAATTTGGGAGTGTTAATTAGAGCAATTCGTTTTAATGAGTCAGGTCAGTCAGGTGGTTAGTTGACGGCACGTGTTTCCCAAAAAAAGAAACGTTAGAAAGAAAGGAGAAGAGTTTAAAAAAATTAGCTAGTGTTGTGTGAGGTTTTGGCTTTGTTGGGGAAAGTTGTGATTATTATAAAATTCTGAATATTCTTGGTAAATTAAACTAATTAAAGTAATTTCAAGAGTAGAGTTAGTTATTTTTTGTTGGAAGGGGATAGAATACTGAGTATTGTTGGAAATGTCTGCTGCGAGAGTGTGCGAAACTTCTTCGTGCTCACAACCGGCAAAATTACAGTGCCCGACTTGCATAAAGCTTGGGATTGTGGAGGGCTCCTTTTTCTGCTCGCAGGTAATTTTTATGGTGTAGAATTTGGAGAAAGTATAGATTTATTTGAACCGTAGAATTGTGATTTACGATGATTGCAATGTAATTGTAAATACTGTATAATTAAATAGAAATTTTGTTTATGTGCGTAGGAATGTTTCAAATCAAGTTGGGGTGTCCATAAAGCGGCCCATAAAAAGGCGAAAGCGGATGTAGTCGAACAAGTTAATACAGAGCCCTGGCCAGGCTATAAATTTAGCGGGGACTTACGGCCATATTATCCTCTTAGTTCTAGAAGGATTCTTCCCGAGAGTATACCGAAACCTGACTATGGCCAGCGTGTGGATGGGCGACCTGTTAGTGAGCTAGCTGTTCGAGGAACTTCAAGCATCAAGGTCTTGACTGAGGAAGAAATTGAAGGAATGAGGGTAGCTTGCAAGGTATATTTCTTTTCTTGTTCTGCTCTTGTAGCGATGAGTCTACATAATATACGCCTTAACTTTAAATTTAGCATAGTTTACTATAATTTTGGTTTTTTTATATTTTTTAGTTGGGAAGAGAAGTTCTTGACGAAGCTTCGAAAGCTATGATGGTGGGCACAACTACAGATGAAATAGATCGAATAGTTCATGAAGCCTGTGTAGAACGTGACTGCTACCCTAGTCCTCTCAATTATTATGGGTTTCCCAAATCTTGTTGCACTTCCGTTAATGAGGTTATTTGCCACGGAATTCCGGACAAACGACCTTTACGGGATGGAGATATTTGTAATGTAGATGTAACAGTGTACCATCGTGGCTTTCACGGAGACCTTAATGAAACATTTATTATAGGAGAGAAAGTTATCCCGGAAGCAAAAAAGCTAGTACAGGTGACATGGGAGTGTCTTCAAAAAGCGATAGAGTCTGGTTAGTTCCAAAGTCAAAAATTCATTAAGTATGTGATGTACATTTGTGTATTAAGTGGAATAATTAAAATTGATGAATAAATTTTGTGGTTTACAGTGAAACCTGGATTTAAGTATAGAGACGTAGGAAATATAATCCAGAAGCATGCACAGGGTAATGGTTTTTCAGTTGTACGTAGTTATTGTGGTCACGGAATCCACCGATTGTTTCACACAGCTCCTTCCATACCCCATTATGCAAGTAAGATTAATCAAAATTTACCTCCAATTAGCTCTTATCCTTACTATATACCTTCGTATGATAGACTTTCACTAGTTTTACTTAGGAATGTATGAAAATTAGTGACTTTTTAAACCCTAAACAGAAAACAAAGCTGTAGGTGTAATGAAACCTGGACACTGTTTCACAATCGAACCCATGATCTCAGAAGGTACATGGAAAGACGAACAATGGCCGGATGACTGGACAGCGGTCACACAAGATGGAAAACTGTCAGCTCAATTCGAAGAACACTGCTTCACAATCGAACCCATGATCTCAGAAGGTACATGGAAAGACGAACAATGGCCGGATGACTGGACAGCGGTCACACAAGATGGAAAACTGTCAGCTCAATTCGAAGAGACTCTTTTGGTCACGGAAACTGGCGTTGAAATACTAACTCGTAGAAGGGATCATGGAGGGCAGCCTTACTTTATGGATTAGAAGAAACATTTACCTTAATTAAATTAGCTAGCATTTAGTGACTTTTTATTTCTTTGTCAAGCGATCGGCATTTTTTCACGAAGCTTTGTATTTTTGAGCTTGTTTGAACTTGAAATTGAAATTGGTATGCGGAAGCAGTATAAGACATTTATAGGTCAAGCTTTTTGGCATGTTAGCTTCGTTTAGCTATGATATGAAACAATGAACATATCCTCATCTTTCTGTTTCCTCTCTCTTTAGTTGTAGCTCTTGATTTGCTTGCTTTAGTCAAGTTGAAAATTGAAACAACGTCTGGAGTGTAAGTGTAAAATACTACAATGATAAATGATATTATTAGGCATGTATGCGCAAGCGTTACGTTTGCATTTGTTTCGTTTTTACATTAGCATGTTGAGTTTTCTTTTTCAATTATTTAATAATTTTATATACCTAAATGTATCATATCATGTACTATTTCATTTTTGCAAATAATTAACAAGATTGTCATTTTTTTCTATTTCTGTAGCATGAGTTCCGCTTTAAGTTACGGCTATAACCGTGTAAAAGTTGTCTGTTTACTGAATTTCATATAATATATGTATACCTAAAATCAAAATCTTGCCAAATTACCAGTGCAGCCAGTGCGTATATGTTTGCGTGGAAAGAAAATGATTTTTTGAGCAA
>JAHZND010005294.1:0-27946 GCA_027744115.1 Acrocyrtus sp. NNG-2020
TTACTGGATGGGGAACTGCAGAGCGCAAAAAAAAACTACCCGTTTTTATACGCTATGCAATCCTCTATACAATATGCATGGCATATAAACGACAGTTATATGCACTTTTTTTATGTACGGCACATTATTACGCTAACATTTATTTTTAAAAAGAAGGATTGCAGAAAAAAAAATTTTTTTTTCTTCTTCTTCTTGCTCATGCTTCCACTGGAAGAGAATGGAGAGGGAGAAGAAAATAGCTGGAGAAAGGAGATGTACATGATAAGAGAAAAGTAGGCACATTTAGAGGAGGTGTTGTCATATAAAAGGAGGTTCATGAACCTTCTAAAAAAAAGAAGTTGTTGTAAGTACAAGAATTTATGCATTATTCCGCTCATTTATCTATCCACCGACAGAAAGAAGAAGAAAAAAAGTTTTCGTCGTGCGTCTTTCTTCTTCTTCTTACTTGTTGTGCTGACTTTTATCCGCGTCGAGTTTTTGACTCCTTGTCCTGTCGTTGAAAAGTAAAATTTCGTAAAGGAGAGAGTACACCTATGAGACCATCAGTGGCTGCTGCTTATATTTTCATACACATGTACAACTTTATGTAGTACATTTATTACTCACATTCAAGTGAGGATAAGTGCCTTTGCCATAGAATGAAAAAAAAGTCGCATACGTGTGTACTTTGTGAAAAAAAAGGAAATAAGGATAAAATTGGAGAAAACCAAAAAATATATATAGAAAAATTTGGGCATGGGACGGAGAAGGGGAAAATAGCGAGGAAAAACGCATTCAAGCCATTTTCCCATCCCATCCAATCAGAAATTCGATACAGGGACGAAAAACATTTTCTAAAACGACTACATTTACAACGACTACAAAACCTATTACTTGTGTACTTAAATACTCTCTTTTGTTCTGCTAATAGTGCCGCTCTGTGCTTTCTCTTCGAAGTCATATTAGGCTACTCGGCAGCGGAAACGGAACTCTCTGATTTCACTCTTTTTCCACTGACTTTTCTCTTTTCTCCCGGCAAAGTAATGGAGACAATTTTTTTTCCTTTTGTCTTCACACAAAAAAAAGCTGTGCGATGGCGATGGCGATGGCAATGTAGAATCTTGCTATGAAGAAGGGTTTTTTTTACACCATATCCATGCAAGGTTAGTATGTGTGTAGACATTACACTTATCAATATTGTATGTTTGGTGCCTATACCCTCAACAAAATTATATTCTCACTTGGGAGCACACGCATTCATACAAAATGTCCAGTGTACGAAACTCATTCAGATTCCGGCAAAGTCACAGAAAAAAAAGGAATGTAATTTCTTTTCGCGTTGCTCCTTCCTACTAACGTCCTACCCTGAATATATTTTTTTATATGCAAAGCCTTTTTCAATCCCGCTCCTTGTAAGTACTTTTTGCTGTAGCGCGGAATACACAGCTCTTTTGTCTTTTTTTCCTTCTCTTGTCAAATATGTGTGGAGAGAGCGGCTCATGTGAAAAAAAATCGAAACAAAGAAAAAAAAAGTTTTTCATTTTCTTCACTTTTTTCCCTTTCCCTTCCCTTTTCACTTTAGATTCATCTAATTTTACAATATTAGACTGCGGCGTTGTTGAAAAAAAAGTCCCCAGCAAAATTTTTTTTATATCGTATAAAAGAGAGCCACTCAAAATATATATTTTCTGTAACGTTGATGACTCCAGTATAGTTAGGAATGGGAAAAAATGTCTTTCAGTTATCACCACATTCACATCTAGAAGTTTCTGTCTAGACAATTTTTCATTTCACGCTTNGCGTAATTCATAGCCTGCCCGATACAATAATGGCACATTTTTTATTTGCCACTTTGCCAGTTTGGCTCTTGCTGCAGTGCACTTATTTCCATTGAAACTTTTCACTTCATATAAAAATATATATATTTTTTTGTCTCTCGGCTTTAGAAAAAATAAACCAGGAAGGGAAAGTGAAAATACCTACACGAGAAAAGATTAAGTCAATAGGTTGCACGTATTTTATATAGACAGCACGGAAATGCATTCAAATAAGAACCCGCCTATTTTCTGCTATATATCTTTGGTGGCAAAAGCGGACAGTCTAAATGAGTAAATGGACATACTTCTCTATACTTTAATTGCGGATGGAGAGAAAGATTCCCACCCAGATATAGGTATGCTCTCACTTTTCTCCTCGACTAAACTTTTCCCATTTCGAAAAACTATGTTGGGCTTTTTTTCCTTTCTTGTGGGGGTAAAAAAAAGGCTTACTGTAGTGCTTTTTCTTTATGCTGTTTTTTCTTTTGTAATCGTCTTGCATTAGGACTTATCTAGGTTGGTCAAAGGAAGTGAAGGAGAAAATAGGATTGTCCGTATAAATGTGGGTGGGAAAGGGAAAAAAGTGGAGATGTGAACGGACGGCTTTTGGGAAGCTTATTCAGGTTATTTCCTTCGTTAAGGCACTTGCTATTCAGATATACGGAGAAAGAAATGCAGCTGGGAAAGCAGAGAAAGTACAATAGCGCCCGGAATTATAACTGTAAATGGAGGAAAAGCACATGGAAGGAATGTGTCTATTGTGGTAGATGATATGAATGAGTAAATGGGCAAGAGAAAAAAAAATTGTGTGGGTGATTTTCTCTATCGCATCATACAATAAAATATAACGGTGAGCATTTCTCCACCTATAAATTCGGGATTATACTTGGGCTTGCTCCCTCCACATTTTTTATTCATTCATGAGTGTAGCCAAAATCTGTGGAATTTTGGTTGACTGGCTGTCGTGTTGATGTATTTGCAGATAAATATCATGTCGAGTGTATTTTTACATGGTAATAATAATGCGCGAAAGCGAGAGCGAGAGTGAAAGCATATTTGAATAGAAATGCACCAATGCTTTTTGCATTTTACAATAGTCGCGAAGAAATAAAAAAGAGTAAAGCGGGAACGGAAAAGATAGTACAATTGTACAAAAAATATAAATATCTTATCCGATATTCCGGCCAGTTGTTTACTTTGAGTAGTCAATCGTCAGTTTTGTTATTCTTCACTCAAAATGAAATAGAAAGGAATGTGGAGAGTGCCTTTGCCTTTTCGGAGAGAGAGTAGGATATTATCCAATGCAAAATCGATATGGTGAAAAAAAAGGAAAATATTAAGCATATTGCTTGTTTTTCGTACATGGTGGTGGGAAGATGAAAGAGTTGAGTTTTGACTTTTGATGATGTATGACTGGTTGTACTAGAGAAATGATGCATGCACTGGTATAACTTGTTCTTGCAAGGGAGTACTGAGCGTACATTATTGGAAAGTTGGACTGTTTGCAGTTGGTGTTTTTTCCAGCATTTTGGTTTAACTTGGTGCAGTGTGCGGAATAATATTCAGTGGATTTTTTTCAACTATACTCTTGAGGGAACATGAAGAAGTTAGAGTGAGAAGAGAAATTGGTTAGCTCGTTTTGACGTCCGGTCTGACAGATTGTTCCCAAAGCGGTTTTCATGCTGTGGGCTACTCTCATTCAAAATAGGAGTGTGTATTGGAATCGAATTACGAAATAAAATAGCGATTCCGTTTTTTGACGCAGTGCTCACAGTTCACTTACTCGTTTACGGTTACGACTTACATCAAAGTGGAAATCGTAGATGACCGAAGCAGAGGCTATCTTTCCTAGAGATTTTTTTTGACCACTGGGCATATACCCTCAGATTTATGTTTATTGCGGCTTATTAACACGCCCTACATGTATGGACTTTAATTTGAATTAATTTTTTAGCAAATTCCCTTAAAAAAAGTAAACGATTTTGGGAGAGCACGTCAAGAAACTTACCATGAAAGGAGTGGAAGGAGAAATGACATCACAGATTTCACATTTCGTTCTCCCGTCTTTAATGGATTAGCACCTACTTGATGGCATTTCACATGAGAGGAGCTAAAGCTGAAACTTTATAGGGAGATCTACACGTTAGCGAAATCCCACTTACTTATTTATAGAAACACACACGGAATGGGCGGGTAATCTCACATGTAGGTGAAGAGTGAGTATACGTGTTTCACTTTAATGAATTATCAATGTAACAGCAATCAGCTTCGCACACAAAACTTTTATTTTGTTTTGGGTTGGGAGCCATCAAAAAGGCCACCACCACCACACCACCACACCAGCTCTACCTGAGTGCTTTTCACCTGTCTTGTCTTGCCAGAGTTTGGCAAGAAAAAAAAGAGATAAAATTCATGTGATGAGCGCTTCCTTCCTTTTTTTGCACGTTTTTTTCTCCTGTTTATTTCAGTGTTTTATTCATGATTGTAATCTTAAAACACCAACAGCTCTCTTTTCTCTTCTTGAGCAAAAAATACTGGGCAGAGAATGAAGTTGTAAAAATAGTAAAATAGAGTGAAGGAGGAAGGACGGCAATTTCCTTTGAAAAGAGGAGGCCTGTTATTATTGATAAGGAATAAAGTCAGCACACACTCAGCACTCACACACACACCTTTTCCACCCAGCTTTGTCTTTCATCCTTTGTATGATTGAAGACACAAAACTTTCTCTTCACGTTTTTCACAAAACACTGTACAGATTCACACCAGTCTGCCTACACTACTATGATTGTTGGCTACTGAAATAAAATAAATAAAACGGGAGAAAACATTATTTTTTTCTAGAGAAAATAGAGCGGAGGGGAGATGCACTGAAGAGCAGAGGAACAGCAGAGTAATAGCAAGAGAGAGAAAAGGATGGGTCGGTCGGACTGTTGGTCTTTCTATGAGAGAGGAAGAGAAAGTATAAAATAAAAGTATGTAGATGCATAAAGAGAGAAAACCAGCTTCCTACTGGCATGGCTAGTGTGGAGCGACAGACTGTGAGTGAATAGTAAGAGGAGAGAGAGGACAATGTTTTGAGTTGTACGAAACTCCCGGAGTATAGAGTAGGACACAAAAAAACGGCTACGACTACACACGTCTATTATTACATAGCCCTACAGCAGCATGGAACTTGAGAGAAAGAAGTGAGCCTTTTTAGAAGAGAGCCCCTTTTCCCAATTTTTTTTGTAACTTTCACAGAGAAAAAAAATAGAAGAGAGAGAAGGTAAAAAAAAAGAAAGAGTTTGGAAGCCGCGAAAATCTTTAGAAATGTAAGGGACCAACCGCAGGCTGCTAGGCAGCTGCGCTTTCCCTGAAAAAAAATATCCTAATAGTTGGAGCAATGTGAATGTGCTAAGATAATATAATATTATGTGGGTGTATGCAAGCATGAATGCGAGGTGTGTGTAAGGATATCCAGTTTTTTTATAGGGATATAAGAAAAAAAATATGTACCTAGATTGCCAGTTTTATAAGCACAGAGGGCAAGGAGAAGCAAAAAAGAGAGCAGCTCATTCAGGCAGTTTAGCAAGGGTGAAGGATACGGTAGCGTGTAGTAGTAGTAAAAAAATACTTTCACTTATTACATATTTATAGTAGATAGTAGACACTACTAATGGATGTGCCCGCTAGGCACGTAACTTGTAGTTTTTGGGATTACTTTCACCCGTTCTTTACGGGCTGGAACACGCAGCATTTCATATTTTTTACTGGTGTGGTGTGTGTATCTGCACTCGCAGTGTTTTCAAACCATGTGTAGCTTAGAGCATATGAGTGTTTAAGTGAAGAATACAAACATGATGATAGTCGGCTACACATGTAGGGTTTGGCTCAGCCCAGAAAAGTTTTTTAGTCAAGTATTTGTGTGGAAGAAGGTGTAGGCCCGACTAGACAGTCAAGTTGTAAAGGACAATGTACCGTTGTAGGCGGTTGTGAACGGATAGGGAGATGAGAAAGAGGAGAAAGCTGGAATATATAGAAAAAATATATATATTTTAGAGGAGAGCATAGGATCCAGGGCCTTAGTGTTTTTAGTAAGGGAGAAAAAAAATGCGTACGAGCAGCTGCTGATTCTGAGTGAAAAGAGAAAGTTGCTCAGTTCAGTGTGGAACTAACAAGGAAAGGGAGAAGGAGGAAAAAGCTCTCGTTTCGAACTTTCGAGGAAAATGAGTGTGGGTATGTACAAGCTGTAAAATTGGAATGGAAAGTAGTATGGATGGACTCATAGTCTCCGTTGTATTTTGTAGTTAGAATGGGGAAAGGAAGTCTTTTTAGTTTTTTTTTCTTAGACTATCAATGAGAGCAGTAAAAAGAGGAGCCGGTAGTGAAAGTGAAGTGCGTAGCATCAAGTCCTCCTTTGAGATGATGTATGATCCTTCAAATGTCAATAATCGTTAAAGACCATCATTCTTCGAGACTGCAGACTATGCTTACTTATTGAGCACCTTATCTTTTGGAATTTCCAAGCTGATTATTAAATGTTACGGGGAGCACAGATGCCATTATGGATTGGGAAAAGAGAATGCTGACAAACCACTGTGACCTTATGCCACGCTCCGTCTGGAAGAAAAAGAAAGTCGTGGCGAGAAGAGTTTCCAAGATTTTCTTCTTAGACAGCAATCCTAACCAAAAACAAATACTCGTGAGAAGGAAAGAAAGAAAAAAAAATCTTTCTTTTTTTCTCCCTTCCCTTTGAGTTTACCTGAGGTTGGAGAAAGTTGCCTAAGATTTTGCAGCTGGTGACTTTCATTTTTATTTTCTCGACTCAAACTGAAAATTACCGTAACTTACAAGGCTGCACCAGGACCAGACTGTGTTCTGCTCGCGATTCTTATATTTTTTTGCTTAGAACGAGAGCTTTCTGCAAATTCCTTTTGATCCTTTCTACTTTATACTGCTTAAAGGTATGCAAAAAGTTGCCTAAGATTTTGCAGCTGGTGACTTTCATTTTTATTTTCTCGACTCAAACTGAAAATTACCGTAACTCACAAGGCTGCACCAGGACCAGACTGTGTTCTGCTCGCGATTCTTATATATTTTTTGCTTAGAACGAGAGCTTTCTGCAAATTCCTTTTGATCCTTTCTACTTTATACTGCTTAAAGGTATGCATGCCTACTTGGGGTGATGGAATTAGTGCCAATGGTTGTTGATTTCAGCTGCGCAAATCCCCTCTTACACCCGATCCCATTAAGGTTGTTAATGATGCTGTAAATCCAATTTCCTTTTATTGAAGTGTCTCGCCATTTTACGTAACTCTTTTCTTAGAGGCGGAGCAGCAGCAGCAGCATTGAAGGAGACACACCAGTCCCAATGCCACAAATCCTATTCCATCAATTTTAGTGGATTATTATTTCCAGGCATTTTGTCATTTCTGCCCATTCCTTGTAAAATCGATCAACATTTTCCCAGTCTTTTCAGGTCGGATGAAAACAGCTTTTACTATTTTTAGATATCAAAATGCCAAATGAAATGAGTGGCGACTTCCGTACTCTGAGCATTTTTATTACAAGTATTATTTATTTATTGGCAATTATTTGGGCTCATCATATATTTATATTTATATATGCAATATGTATATAAATTAAAGTAAGCATTTATATAAACAAATATGTAGCACACACAAAATCAAAACAGTATTTTTTGAACACATCTTAAAAATAACGGACAATAAATTTACACAACAGTAGTAGTGTGGAGGGCTATTAGCAGAGAAATCTTTACATATTACACAATTAATATGCACTTGAGAAAAGAAAAAGATTTGTTTGCTGGAAGAAAAAATTATTATTTTTTCATTACTTAGGTAAAAAGAGATTTTTATAATACAACAGCCATTACAGGTTTTTTTTTCTTAAACTCATCGGCAGTATACATTTTTTTCTATGCTTTCATGTTACACGGAGCTTGGTAATAAATCAAACACATTTTTTAATTAAATGCTCGTAGTACTTCATTACAATATATCAGATGCTTACATTTCAGATAAATTTACGTTTTTTTTGTATTGTACATATTTTTTAGAGTAGTCTCATACAAATCTTCTCTGTGTAATAGAGATTGCGGCCTATTCGTAAAATGTAATAATAGATTTTGTAAACGAATACACGGTATAGAATGAGTAAAAGCATCCTATAAACTTAATATTTATAGTAATTTCAGTAGTCAGTTACCGTTCTATACTTATACTCTAGTCACTTCCCAAATTTTTAGTAGTCCGTACTGTAAACTTCAACCAACTCGTTTTCTACTTTGACTCCAGCTACAGTACTAATAGTAATTACCATACCATACGACAAAAAACTTTTTTTTCTTGCGACCACGACATGTATATCCTAATTTTTTACGGAATTATCTTGGGAGCTATATTGCTCTACACAAAATTTAATTTTAGTAGTTAATTGCATTTTTATACGACATTACTTTTTTTAGCAACGAGTTTTCTGGCCTAAACCAATTAGATATTATTCGAAGCGACAGCGATAGTGGCGCTAGATATGCAAAATTGCAAAGTATACGCTAAAGTTTAATCATAGAAAGAAAGAAGGAAAACCCTGTATTTGAAAAAGGGAAATTATAGCGCATGGAGAAAGTAAGAGGAAATAAAATTTAGTGTAGTTAAATTGGAGGAGCGCGGTGGCCGCTTTAGCTTGACTCTTCAAAACAATTTATTGCACTATTTCGTATCCCGAAGCATCGCTTAAGATAATATATTGCTGCGAATATATAATGGAAAAAAAACTTTTTTTGGAATAATGTATAATGCACACATAAATTTAACTAGCACATAAATCAAGCCTTCAACTCTGCCCGAATAAATTTTTGTCTCATAATTTACAACGCTAATGTAGAACGGAGAGTTACGTAGTAGTCTAATGAATTGGTACTTTTAATGCGTTTGGAATCTCACGATCAGTACATGATTAGTAAATAATTTATAGATTATGGGGACACCATACACTCAACTCAAAAAAAAACATTCTTAGAAAGTGTAACCCCATTCATTCATATTTTCTCTATTCTTTATCCCCTTCCCTGGCTTGTTTCTGCGCATTCAGTCGATAAATATAATTTTTTTGTGAATGAGAATTCTTCATTACGTACGGTACGAGTCACGAAGTTTATAGTAAAACGATGAATTTCTATATTAAACTACTTTCTCCGACCGTAATTAGATAATGCAATTATGGAAATGAACCCTGCTCAATACTTAACTCGATTTTGCTGCTTTCCCAAGATGTAATAACAGAATTGTGGTGTTCGCGTAACATAAACCTTGCCTATATATATTTTTAAGTAGTTCCGATTACAAGCTTTTTTCAACTTGTAGTAAATTAATGATATTCTAGACGAAGTAGCATATAGTAAAGATGATGTACATCGTAAGAGTAAGTTTTACTTGCGTAATACTTATTGCAGCATATAATATACTCGTTGTAGCCATGAAGCAAGACGAAGCTAACGGTGCACCGAATTTCTCATAGAAAAAGTTTTTTTTTTTGAAGAGTTTCTCGCAGAGTGTTGAAGCGTATGCCAAAGTACATTATAATTATGTCTATTTAGGTTACTTAATTACTAACATTTTCCGGTATGTCTTAAGTATTTTTTTATAAGTATAATTATTTTGCTACAGACTTGAGAAGAACGTGTGTCCTACATATTTAGTTTCTAAAACATCGATTTTTACAACAAAGCTATCGTATAGCACTAATCTTATATAAAGTTGCACTGAAAAAGCTACATAAGCAGTTTGTAAAGTTTTATATTTTTGCACAGCTCACGTTCATTCATATCAATTGCACAGTCAGCATTGAAATGAGAAAATGCGTGAGAGATGGAAACTAATCAGACTTTGATTACTGAAAGAAGTAGGAGCAAGTTTGAAACTATTGAACCGTCAAATGACTTTTTAAAAGGGTGATGTCATCATGCCTCTCGGAATGTTCTAGTTTAGAGCACAACACGTAATTGCAAGAACTGGAAAGCAAGTTTTTCACAAGTACATCGACACATTTTCAAAAAACTTTAAAATAGGACTTTTGCTTAAATGTAATTAGCATCATTATCATTACACAACTTACATTTTCTCATTTGAAAGCAGTAAACAAAATTTAAATTTCGGTCACACGAATTTTTTTTCTTATTATTAGGCAAATTGCAAAAATGCCTACGTATACGCCTACACATTAATGCATTCACGGGCACGCGCTGTATGACTATTTTCGTCGAAGGAGAAAGAGTATTTTGTCTGTGTAAAATTGATGGAAACGTGTTATAAAACGAAAGGCATTACTGATTAGCTTCTGTTTTCTTGAATTCACTGCTGACTTTGAGTTATCCTTGCGAGTTAGTGATATCCATATTAATTAATTCAATGTCAGCCATTCTTTAGTGAGGGCCTGTAAAACTCGCAAATGTACCCAATGTACCAATACTTTAAGTTCGCTTTTTGCAAAGTTCTTTTATTACAGTTGCTTTTGCTTTCCCAGATATTTTTTTTCTTGCTCACGTTTACTTATTACTCCATGAAAAGTTTTATACAGTTATGGCAAAGACAGGAAAGAAATTTCGTGTGGCATTTGAAAAATTGGAGGAAATGGAATGGTAATTGGTTGTATACTCAATAAAAAATTGGATACAGATTTTGTTAGCACTCAGTCCGTGTACCTTAGATTAAATTCTTGTATGAAAAGTTAAAAAAAGAGATTCAGTATAAAAAGTGAAAACACGATGCGATCTACCTTACAAACAGTTTTAATAATTCCTGTGTAGAACGAGTGTATCCCTTTTCGAAATTTGTATTTCTTTATCTGTCCTATATTTTTTTTGCTTTGTCAGATCAGATCGGTAAAGTTTCTACGGACATTCCGTATTTCGTCACATAGTGTTTTAGAATCAGTTTTCTGTAAACTTTCAGCAGCTTCGCTTTGAAGTACATTCTCAGTTTGTGCATTCCCAATGTTGTATTTTTTGAGCAAATCGATATTATTTTTAGTAGCTAAACACCACTTTTTTAAAACTTGGTTTACTATAATTTTTTACACGCTAGTTAATTTTACCAGCCAGCTAGCCATAATTTTTATACGAGGTATTAAAATTCAAATGCACTAAAGTACGTCCACCCTTCAGTAAACCTAAGTTTGAGTGATTTTTAGCATATCCAGCCATTTTACTTTTTTTACCTTTATGCACAATTTTGATATATCAATAGACAACTTTTTGTATACGATTACTATAACTTTGGTTTCAGACTATTCTCGTGAATAACATAGGAATTCCTTAATAGCAAAACACATTTGACGCGGCATACATAAACTTGTCCTAATTAGAAAACGCTCGGCTTGCCTAGTCATATTTTAACTCGTGTTACACAGCCTGACTGAAAATAAATTTCACGGACTTATGATATTGAAAGCGACACAAATTCTTAAAATGTTCCTACAACCTTATTTTGCGAAGAGTTTCCTGAATACAACTTGGGTATGCATACTTAGTTCCCAGTACAAAAGAACCCGTCGTTTAACAGCGCAAAAAGCAGCTACTTATTCACAATACGAGTTTGCAATTAATTACTTTCAAAATGGCGAACGAGCTAAAAAACAATCAATCAGGGGGTCCTTGGATGGAACATAAAATGTTTGTAGATGCAACAGCAGAAAAAACAAATTATGACAATGTATTTACATCGGGTTTTTATGAAATAAAATTTTGGGATTTGTGATTGTTGAAAATTATGACTCAAATAAAAATCAGATCAAATAATGCAATGGCAGTTTGTATTTAAACAAATTCGGACAATTAACAAAAAAAGTAAAACATGCGCAGTTTACTCACTGAAACATTAGCAAAGTATAAAGCAAATGTGGGGAAAACAGTAGAAAGCTAGTTAACTATATTTACAATCGTTTAATTAATACATTCCTATAAGAATAATAAAAATTGGAATTGGAAGAACACTGCATTATTATACTGTCATTAACTACACTTTTACGATGGGAATGACGACTATTATAGTACAGAAAATTAAAAATGACACTCCTGCTCACACAAAATGAGTTTGGTAGACAAGATTAAAACACAAAATGTGGATAGCCATCCTCCTACGCACTAGTCGGATACACACAAATGACATTTTAATTAGATATATATATCGTATGGAACACTACTGTCATTTAAATCAGTTAAAGTTTCTTTTGTAAAGACTACTTGCTCCAAATTTTTTTCGCTTGCGTTTGCTCTAGCAAAGATTAAAAAGTTATGCATTACGAAACTGGCCACGTACGCAACTTGGAACATTAAGAATCTTTATGGGTTTTACACGAACTGTGAGCTAAGTTTCGATTAGCTGGCACAAATACGGGAAAGGTATAGCTTTGATATTTGCGTATCTTTTATCCGGAGAGCAGGATAATTAAAAATTTAACAAAGAGCTTCTCTGTCTGCAAGTCGGCTAAATATAATTATCTATGTACATAATACTTTTACTGTTTTACGAATGTGAAACATGAACAATAATTTACAACTTTCTGTTCAGCATTAATATTTTAATTAAAGGTTAAAGGCTTAAAATTATCATTGTAATTGCTTTCAAAAAAACAACTCACAGCGCTTTGTATAGCGCTGAGTAACTGAAGACAGCCTTAATTAATAGGAATAACTGAGTTATAAATTAAATGCTATTTAAAGTAACAAAAACTAATTTAAAACGGCTTTTTTTATTTTTGTTACTTTCTGCGATTAAACGGCATTTTTCAATTAAGTGGGATGAAAAACCGGGTCAGTTCATCTTCGATTCAGTTCGCTCTTAATGGCTGCAAAGGGAACACAAATTAATGACAACGGTTTAGTTAGCATATGAAGTACTTGAAATTGTAATAGGAAGAAGAAAAGTGATAATGAAATAGTAAAATAACTGAGGGACACTTACCATCAATTATATCGATTTTAATCTTATTGAGTTCCTTCCGCACTTCCTTCAGTATATCCTGTTTCAGGGCTTCTAAGTCGTTATCATATGCAGATCCATTTCCGTTAACAACAATACCTGAGGAAGTGTCTGAGCCGGTTCTCTTTCTTTGATTCATTTTTGGAGACGAGGGCGTTTCCTTCATCTTTCCTGTTGTTGGCTTGTCATCATCATCCTGTGCATTAACGAAATCATAGAAAAATTATTATTATTATAAGTGACCAAATATTCTAAGAAGGTCTAATATGAGAATTTATCTACAAAGTGATTAGAGTACCAGGCCATCGCAACTTACATGACTGTTACTGTTGTTGTGAATATTTGAGTTGGAATTGTTGTTGCTTTGAAGAGCCGGCACATTCGGAGCAGAGTTTTCCTTCACCATTGCTCGTCGCCTAGCCAAAGTTTTGGCCATTTCATCCATTAAAGAAGTACTTCCTCCGGCGGCAGTGTCACCACCGCCACCATTAGTCATTCCTCTGTTTCCGCGCAGGGTTCCATACAAGCTACCGCTGCTTGTACTTCCACTGGAACTACTACTCGATGTGCTAGTAGTGCTAATTGCATCCGGTTGCGGTCCTCTTGCTTTCCTGAGATGAGCACTAGCAAGAGCAGCAGCTAATGAGCCTACTTCTGCATCGCCACTTCGGGATAAGGGTCCATTTGGCATTGGTGGTGGTGGAGGAGGTCCACCTGGCCCTCCACCTCCGCTGCCGCCACTTGGTGGCATTGCTGGAGCAGGAGGTGGTGGTGGCGGAGGTTGTGGTGCTGAATTCGTTCTATGGTGACCCGGTGGGGCAGAATTCTGAACTACTACGGGTGTATTGGGACTGCTAAGCGATGGCAGTACGACTAAAATCAAAAATAAGATATCGAAATTAGTCTCCGCACTCAAAATTTTCAGTAAATTCGAATTAAATGTTTCTTACCTTGTTGCTGTGGTTGGGACATACGCCTTTCCTGAATGATGGCAATGTCTTCACGGGTCATGGTTCGGTAGCCCATGTCTTCTTCACTGTGATGATGGTTATGCGACTGTGGAGGAGCGTGGTGATTATTATTTTGTGGAGGACCTGGTGGTGGCCCGGCGGTATTATTAATATTATGTGGCACCCTAGGAGGACCTGCTGGAACTGTGCAAATAAGGAAATTAAATTGGACATTGTTAAAATTCATCTACACTTTTTACGCTCAATACCATTTTGCAAACCACGGATGACCATACCCGTTCGCGAATATAAGTCATTGCATAAGCCAGATCCACCTCTAGCAAGTGGCGAATCTGATACCATATATGTAATTTGCGCTGACCAATTGGCCAATATCTCTCCATCTACTAATCATTTAACCCAAATGTTTTGCAACTTACATATTATTTTTCAGAAATGGTGCAACACTGGTCGCCTTTCTTTCCCATAAGACGAATACAGACTCTTCTTTAGAATCATCTCTTTTCCGCGTTACCAATGAGCTACTGTTTGTACCTTTCAGAGCCATTATTCTCACTAATCCGGGTCTGCTTTTAATCTAATTACTGCCTACTAATCAATAATAATTTGCTAATTTGATCAGATAAGGCAAATATAACGAATAAATTATGCAACTAAACTTCTATTTCTATCCAGACTCCCAAAATACAGGGAACTACCCAAAAGCACATTCCAGACCCTACGCCTTCCTTTTTTGCATGCATTTCAATTACTATTTTAGTAGTCTGATTATGGAAATCAGCATAACGTCAATCATAGTTTTAAGAACGCTATGGAAACTTTAGGAGTCCCTCTCCTTTCCCCACCCATGCTCTTCTGAAACCCTACATCGTGCGTGGAACTGCCAACTATAATAATTTCATTTTTTTGTGCATTGCAGCAAAACTAGGAAGTTTCAAAAATGCATGCTGCCGTATCCAAAAAGATGAAGCGACATACATTTTCAAGACAATCAATTTTAATTTACGATTCCAACCGAGCATTTTATTTTATTCAAAGCTGATACACGAAGAGGGAGAGTGACTCTATCAAAAGTGTTTCCTTTCCAGTGAGCAGGATATAATGCAATTACATCGAAATGTAGTGTTTCCTAGCATGTAATCAACCACTTCCACTAATTAGCTGAAAGAGAGATAAAAAGACTGCGGTTAGGGCACTGCCATACTATAGCGCACCAAAAATTCTAGTCCCTGTACCTCATACCCCATAACAGTACTACAGCCTGCAAGAATGCATGTACTTTTGGACATTTTAGAGTGTCGACATTTCTGCTGCCCTCTCCCTCTTCTCCATTATTCCATTTCATACACCACAAATAAATGGACCGCATTATAGACTAACATAAAGTAAAAACTCCTTTACTTGGACAGTAATAGACGCAGCTATGATATATGAAGGCATACATAAATATGTCAAGTCATTAATACTATTTTGATGGTGGCGTTTGTAGTAAGAAACTTGGCATGCCGAGTTAAAGCGCTATGATCGTGAGTAGATCACACCCAAACAGTCCACACACTTTTCGGCTTCCTTGTTAGTACAAGAGCACGAACATGTTCTTCTACGCACAACAAATATTTGTTATCAGTTTCTCCAGTTACAAGAATAACAACACAGGGCAACGCTGCGCTGTTACATTCGACTTCGACTTTACGGACGAACCAAACCAAAAAATCCAGAGGAGGGCTTGCTCACTCATGTCAAACCCCGTCTCATTTATCCTCGTGCAGGAAATGAAAGTGAAGTGGACTTACATACTCGACTCAGCTCATTACTGTCAATGTCTGTGTACATTGAACTAGACATTTTGACTCCAATAAAAAAACGAGTTAAAAGTACTCTTCAGAGTTTTGGAGTGTAAAGGCAAAGGAAGCAGGGCACAGTTCACACTCATCAACTTTCCATTACTTTTTCTGTTCGTAATCATTTTTTATCTACGCGGAAAATTTTTTGATGTACGACTTGATAGCTACAAGTGGAAGGGATAAATTCATCTAAAAAAAGTGTGCTTTAATTTTCCAAGTTTTGAACTGGACCCCCCGTTGAGAGCTAAACTCTATTAAGGAATAAATTGCTTTAGCCTTTCCACCAAGTAACTTTCATCATTATAAACAAACAAAAAAATTGGAGAGCTTGCCGAAAAGCAGACCTGTTGGTGTAGCTCTAAAAAAAGTCAACAAAACTCTCGTGCTACAACTACGCTCCCCATCAATTTCTAATTACTACATCATGGAAATAAGGTCACACGGCACATTATTTTTCCTCGGAAATGGATTACCTACTGACAGCAAACAAACACAATTATAATTTGTTTCCGAAAACTAAAAAAAAGTTGCGTGACCATGCATTAAATTTGTCCATTTTTATTGATACCTACCTATAAGTGGGTGCAGTCTACGTAAGAGCCCTTACGCGATCGCGATCATATAGTTTAGAAGCCAGCCAGCCATACAATAAAATCCGAGGAAAAATGAGCAGGCCAGAAGTGAGTTGCCGCATGATACCACAAAATGTAGTGGTCTTCAATATTCATAAATTTTAATGTTGTAAAGGCCTCGGAATGTGGGTTAAGTGAGAAATATAGAACAACGAGAAATATTGATGAGGAACGGAGATGTTAGACCATTTATTATATTGTATTTGAAGGCTACTCAATGTTGGATTTGGATGGCTTACCGCAACGCAACCTCTAAATAAATATTTTTTGTATAGCTTATGTGGTTCCCAGCAGCTGTACGTATTCTCGCGAGATTTCTCAACTTTCTCATATAGCGCACCACTCAGCTAAAATAAAACATGTCCTTTAGTCCTCTACTGAAAAGACCAGGTATGGAACAACAAGTAAAGTGGAATTTCTCCAGAATATATATTTTTTATTCGTTAATGTTACGTTCCGTCGAACGATTCAGGGGAAATTAGGGTTGTACGTGACACACTCAGTCCGCAGACTGAAAATGTATAAATCTTTTAGCGACAAAGTTTTTTTTTATCTGGCTCCAGCCGGAATTTAGTCAGCTGCCCTTGTCAGCAAAAGTAACAGCGGTTCTCCGAAATTACAGCCCACACCGCAAAACCATTCTGGAGAAAGTGTTAGTTTACCTGGTATTATTGGAACAAGGAGAGGAAAGGGTTGAAAGGTTAATAAGGTAAACAGCTCACCAATTCTGAAAAAAAAAAGTTTTGCCAGGAAAGGTTTGCTGTATAATTGGATATAGGTATACGGTGCTCACCCACAGTCCGTTATAAAGTTTTTGCAACTTTTGCAAGTCGTCATTATCAGCTGCTTTCACGACAGCACGTGAGCTGCCTTTCAAATAGACGTGACGATTCAATATCACATCCGCATCGACCTTCCACTATTTTCTCAATTTTTGCGGAGGTCTCTTTCTCCTCGTTTATCACTGTTATGCTTATAGCCGTACATATACCTACTTAATAAAAAAAAAGCTGACAGAGTTTACCTTCTGCTGACCATTAGCATGAAACATGAATATTTTTTCCATTGAGTAAGCAACCATTATTATTTCCCTCAATTTTGAGACTACCATTTTGCTGGTAACATTAAAATACCGCAAAGATAGTATCTCCGTCGGCATAACATGCGCAATATTTGTCGTCGCCATAATAATTTCCTTACCCTCCATCATTTTCTTTTTCGGGTTTGCGTTCCTCAAAAAAGAAGGATAATACTTCTCGTTAACACAACATTCGCTCTTCCTAATGGACACGCAAACATGTTCGAGATGACAGCAAGGAGCCAATTATTGTGAAATGAGCGTGGTGTGAAGCAAAAATCTCCTCGTTCAGTTACCAGCTACCAGAGAAGAAGATAAGAAAAAGGCTCACGATTTCTAAATAGATGCTTTTCCCTACAAAAAAAATTGCAGCAGCTTATTGAGCTCTTCAGCAGTTTGCAGCTACATACGTTACAATGTGATGAAAGATGCACAAATAAAAAAGAGGAAGACTTTTTTACAGCGAAATATCCTCCATTTGAAAATTACTTCTGCAAATTAGATGCACATCATTGAGCGTTTTTTTACTCTTTCAAAACAAGTTTTTGTCAATGGCTGGTCGAATAAAATACAAAAACCATAATGCGTTCGGCTAACAGAGCGACAAAAAAGTAGACTTCATACAGCTGTTATTGAGGGGCCATTAAACTACTTTTTAATTTATAACGCTGATTCATCCCAAGATTTCTAATTATAAAAAAAATCTAGACTAACAAACCCAGCAACTAACCGAAAATATCCCCTTGTACTTTAATCTTTTACCCCCTCCAACATCATATATCTCTAGCACTGCTACATTCTCAAAGGAAATTATTGCCTTCAATCACGTAAGACAGCGATTGAGAGTTGAAACAGAAAAAAAAAATCAAGTGTGAAAAAACTCCCGAGTCAACTAGAACTTTTATGCTGCAGTGTGCAATAGGCACATTTACTCTTGTAATTCTTGTTGGTAAGGTTTTCCACTCCCGTTTTCAAGAATCACTCGACCATAAACTATCATATTTGGTAGGGAATGAGCACGCAAGTGAGCACTGTAAAAACAATGTCCATTCACGAACAAGGGAGCAGGAAAATAACATGTATTATTCACAGAGATCTCTTCTCACACGGAATTTTATAATAGCAGCATGCACTAGCACTGCAAATCGCAATCGCCTTCGCTTTTGTTCCACGGATGCAGCGCATATCAAAGAAGTTATGCATTCATAATGACATGATTTAAAGACGATAGTGTACAAACCGCTTGACAACAGAAAACCAGAGAGGAAAACCACAACCCGAACTCTTTTTTTCCCTACATACTCTTCATCATTCTTTTTTTGTGTCTAACTGCGCCCTGCCACATTATCCAGAAGCAGCTAACCACATATATACCATCCTCCTAATACTTCCACTACTGTAATTTAACACTTTTTCTTGATAGCCCCAATTGCTGGCAAATGAATTTTTTTAGTAGGGAAGCTGCAATCTGCAGTAGCATTGAACTAAAAACTACTTTTATATATGGACTAATAATTTTCTAGCTGAAATGGGAAACTGCATTAGCGCCAGCGACCAGTAAAATAAAAATAAGGAATTAAATTACCAAGCAAATCACTCTCTTTGTAGTAGTAATTCCTTGTTTCTATAGGTATTATATACTCTTTGATTTTTTGTCTTTTCGAATGAGCCTTGTTTTTTGTGTTCTCCACATGAAATTGTCATGTCATGCATCACCATCAATAAATGAGCTGCACAATAGGCGAGAAAAACATGTAAAAACTTTTTTGGTCTGGGAATAACCAAACGCATCGTAAATTACTACGCTGCCTTGTAAGGTAGAACTACTGCAGAGGCTACTACTATCTGTGCACAAACGTAAATACTTAAACTGCCAGTTTAAATGCATTGTTTTTAATGCTAGACTGTGTCTCTGCAGTCTTAAGGCTTCCCAGCATATCTGCTGAGTAAAAAAAATATAAGTTGACTAGACTCAACTTCCCTCTGATTGTACACTCCCTGGAGAGCACTAGTGCTTGCCGTCAACATCAGAACGACACCATCACCATCCCTAGTAGAAAAAAACAAAACAGGGGACAATAGACGAGGAGAAAAAACAGTAGCTAAAACTGGAGTTGAGAGAGATGATATGGGAAATGGAATACATTAAATTTACCACACATGGCATACGCATGCTGCTCCTCTGCTCATCCCTCTTTTCCTCTTAATCTGTGCACAAACGTAAATACTTAAACTGCCAGTTTAAATGCATTGTTTTTAATGCTAGACTGTGTCTCTGCAGTCTTAAGGTTTCCCAGCATATCTGGTGAGTAAAAAAATATGCCTACGTTGACTAGACTTTACTTCCCTCTGATTGTACACTCCCTGGAGAGCACTAGTGCTTGCCGTCAACATCAGAACGACACCATCACCATCCCCAGCAGAAAAAAAACAAAACAGGGGACAATAGACGAAGAGAAAAAACAGTAGCTAAAACTGGAGTTGAGAGAGATGATATGGGAAATGGAATACATTAAATTTACCACACATGGCATACGCATGCTGCTCCTCTGCTCATCCCTCTTTTCCTCTTCATTTTATTCACTTTAGTGACTTTTTTTCATACTATCTCTCGGTGGTGCCTTTTTTTAGTCCTTCCGTTCTCCTTTTCTGTTGCTATCATGAGCGCTCACAACAGTATAGCGCTGCCGATATTTTTCCCATTTAGTAAAATAAAGCGCAGTATGCTTTTATAGGAAATGCAGAACATTAAAAAAAGTTTGGAAATGAGTCGTATGTCTCGCTCAGAGACCTTTTTTTATGTGCATGTGCGTAATAATAATGGGCAATGATATTTCGCTTTTGTGTGTAATATAGAACGTTACACGTTACGAGTGTTTTATGTCTTCTTCAAGCGCGCTGACTCCTTCTCCAGTGACTGTGGCATTGTTATTGTTGATGGTATTGGCACGATAACAAGGAGAAAAATGCTGCAGCAAAGAGCAAACGCTGGAGAATTATTCACTCAAGAATTTTTCACAACTGGCTAGAGACAGATAAGGTTCATCTATCATAACAATGACAATAATGTTAGGTGCTATTGTGAAATGGGAACGTTTAGGTATTATATAGCCATGCAAAAAAAACCCTAGCGCCAGCATGAATCTATCCTGTCGAGAACTGAGAAATGTCACAAGCGCCAATCAGCTTGGAATTAGGAAAAAGCGAGAAAGGAAAAAAGAAATGAAGACTACGGGACGCCTTCCTGTCATTTCTATTCTTGTAAAACGTTCCTACTTGAAGATCATCATCATCATCACTTACCACTACTGTCACATGAGAAATGATTTTGGATGGAGAAAAAAAAATATATCAGCCAATTCGTTCCTTTCTTTCTATCTGCTTGTTTTTCTTGTTACGTTCGGTTAATCTTTTTTCCAACTTATTGTGAGGGGAAATGTGCTAGGAAGCACAATTTGTTCGTGGAATGCATTTGACAATTGTTTCAAATTAGAGCAGAGGGTAAACTGCGCATCGCCTTCGTATGATAAATTGCCTTCTATAAATACCCAATTTTTGTCTTATGAACTTCCCTAAAGGAAGCCATAAGACGACAGATGAGCATTTGGTTTAGTCATGTTCCCATTTTCGCTTCACTCAAGTGCTCAGTGCACACATCCCGCTAGAATAAATCGTGCGTAAACGTAAACTCGAAAGGCTGTGAGCAGATTCAGCTACTTGATATGGAAGAAATGCTGTAGAATTTAGAATGGAACGGTTTTTCACTGGCATTTCACATTCCACATGTCATTTGTGCACCTGATGAATGCTGATTGATCGCATTCGCAACTTGTACACTAAACAATGCAAGCCTTTTTCGCTCATTTCTATTCGCTGCATTCTTAAACAAAAAAAACCTGCTTTAGTAGCTGCAGCCGCTCATCGACAATCGACAGAATTTTGATAATTTAATTTAATAGTAGAGTGAAATGTACTGAGTATGGGTGTATAGGTATCGATTACTACAATCAATTTTGACCTTTTCTGTTAGCTTGACGTCAATGACCGCCTCGTTGGTGTACATGCGCCTCCGGATAAGGATGAGTTGGTAAACATTTTCTTACCAAAATTATTATTTTTTTTGGGCTTTGATAACACCGTAAATGTAAGCATGTTCTGCTCCTTATTCCCCAATCAAATTCGTTTGTTCGGCTGAACTTGTGCAAACTTTGTTTCTTTTTCTTTACACACGCACGCACCCACTAATAAAAGGGGAGTTTTCTAAGTATACATGAAATGAAGCATACTATTTTTCTGGGGAAACATGTGCACAAAACTGCCTAACAAACTCTGGAGAAAGCACGCATACTATAGGTACGCTGCTCACTTTCGCATCCCAATTGATTTATTCAGGCGGTTTCTCCAGGAAGAGCCAAGTGGAACGGGCAGCTACTTAGAAAGCAAAAAAGGCAGAAGCAAAAACCAATAGAAAACGTGAGTTCGCTTTAGCAGCAGCGAAATTCCGTGAGGTAAAAGCAAAGCAAGGAAAAGGCCCAGATGAATTAATACACTCTGGCTGGAGAAAGCAACATAATTTCTGGATTCCTGTCAGCAGGGCTGCTTTCATAACTCAAAACTTCCGTACAATATTCATGACATGAAATGCAGATAAAAAAGTTGGAAAGTGAGCAGCATTCAGCTCAGAAAGAATCTTTTGTAAGAGGAAAACTCAATTTTCCTCACTCATACAAAAAATCTATCTCCTGTCACAGAATAAAAACAATAGTGGATTTCCTCTGATTTCGCTTTTGTTCTCGTAGCCACAATTTAATCTTGCTTGATCAATGGATATATCGATCCACTTCCTTTTACCTGTCACTTGCCCCGTCCCAGGGCATTTTTCTCAGGATTTTTTTTCTCCAAAACTACAAACGATATAGGCACTTTTAAGCTCGCTAATACCTAAAAGTACTCTGTCACCTATCAGAGGAGGATATGGACGGAGACAGCCGAACTCTTAATAATATTAAGCCCTATTTATTTCCTCTTTCATCAGATAAGCCACCATGAATGATATATAAAGTCTTTATATTGCAATTTTACCTTTAAACCGATACAGCTGAAAATTGAATTTTAGTCATATTTATCAACATATTGATCGTAAAAAATTGAAAAAAAAGCAGTAACTTAAGTTTGACAGCCATAATATTCCCTTCAATACTGTTCAGAAAAAAGACACGACAGAGCTTTTATGCAATACACTCGCACTCCGTCCATGCCCCGAAATTTATTTTAATAGGCCATATTGTAATAGATCATGACTGAAGTCATCAAACTGCAAACACTGCCGAGTACTGAATGGATACCTTCCAAAGTTAAAAGCTCTCTTAATCCTATTATTACGTGATGGAAATATGACTAGCTGTGAATCTATTTTCATCGTTCTCCGCGCAAAGCGTTTTTGCTGCATTCGCGCTCTATTGAAAGCTGAAAAGTTACGACCCCAGAGATCCCATAATTTCCCATTTTAATTGCCTATTACTCCGTGTAAAAAATCTCATTTCCTAAAGTGATGATCTAAATCTATCTGCAAAAAAAATCTCCACTTATCTCACTCAAAGTACTTCTTATCTTGTCAAGTAAAAATACTGAAAGGGTATTGGGAAACAGGAATAATTTTTTTTTCTATTCACACTTTTCAATATGTAAACACGTCGCTGAATGGTGGGCAGGTTTAAAAGCGTGACTAATAACAATGCTGATATTCTCTCAATTCTCATGGCATGTTGCGTCGTGACGTATGAATGAGCATAGGCATGCTTACAAAAACTTTTTTATTGAGCAAGAAAATTGCCAAACTCTCGCTCCCTCATGAGGGACAAATAATTTGCATTAAATCGACTGTACATAAAAATACTTTTCCTCGTTAACGTGGGATTTAATGGAGCCTTTGCGCTAACAAGCGATTTTTTGCGCTTGTTTTAGTGGATCCATAAAAGAAAACGAGTGGCTATTGCACTTTCAACTTTTCCTACACAGTCACTAGTTACCGTAATACCAAATCACAGTAATTGGTACATATTATCATTTTACTGCAAGCTCCCTTCCTTCTCCAACTATCTACGGAGTGAGGACAACTGCTAACAAGGATTTGTTGACTTTCTCACACATCAAAAAAAAAGTTGATGGTTTGGGTGTAGCTATATATATTTTTTCAATTATGAACTCTTTACACAGCTTGACTTTGACTTTAGCACAAAAATGTTTTACTGATTAAAGGACAGAGTTGGAAAATGAAAGGCATTGACAGGAATAAATTCATTACGATACCAAAACCAGACTACCTAAAAAATACGATTACCTACTCTTGCTCGCACTCCTTTCCCTTTTACAAAACTGGATATTTAAATTCAAACTGCTCACTTCTTCTGCTCTACGGATTCTCATGGGCTTCCCCATCTTTGACAATTTCCATCATCCTTTCAATTCAGTTCGCGTTCATAACAAAAGTTGCGAGCAGAGATCCCAGCCAATAATCATCACTCTCTGGTGGTACGAGTTCATTCAAAGTGGCACCACCCTCCTGCATCATTCATCCCTTCCTCGTACCTTCTGCATTTCTAGGAATAATCGTATAATACAGCTGCACTCCTCCGCTCCAAATCGAACGCGCAAAAGCACTACACCTCTTCGCTCCACTCCACTCGGAAATACATACCTCTACATTTCATCTCATTATCATGTCAAAACGTCATCTTGTCAACATGTCAACCAGCATTACAAGAAGTGGTCGTGTTATCTAGCTAAACTTGCCACGCCACGTGTTAATTCGCAGCAGTAAAACACTGATTGAATTTTGACCCAGGAAAAAGCCCAGCCAATTCAGTATCACATTCCGGGGAAAAAAACCTGTAGTCTCTTCCTGCAGCAATTTCGTTGATGAAATAGTTCTGTAAGCTGGGGCATAAAAAAGATTCCAAAGTGGGAGCCGATTTTATAGCTTTTAAATTAGGAAGACATGTAATACCGCGTTCCTTCCGTGTCAAGTCAATTCGACTGGCATTATTATTTTTGCTTGATACGTCGATAGATTATGTCCGAAATCACTTAAGCTTACCACCACACCAGGCAGGTCAAACACTTTTCAGTTCTCCTCCACCATCACCATCCCATAGCAAAAGCTGAGCATTTTGTCGGAGAGATTTGGTCTCGTTTGAAGCATTACTTTATGCTTTGCATTACAACTAATCGTAATTACTTCTTTCATTAATTCACATGCACGCTTTCAGTGATCCTCGAGAAATGTAGCGTGTGATATTCAAACTAGACTACAATAGTCTGGCATCGAAGGGCGCAAGAGACTAAAAATATGTACAAGTTTTGCTCCCTGCCCAAATATAAAGGACTTCTTGCCGTGACTGTACTTGATTGACAAAATGGAAAGCACATGCTCATGCTAACCTTCCATCAGACTATTTCACTATCTTCCCCCTTTTCTCCCGCACAAGTGTAATCTTTAATGAAAATGGAAAAACAAAACCTAATCTTTCATTCCTCGCCAGTTCCCTCTTTTCTAGAGTAATAGTTACACGTATGTAATGCATACGCAGTTTACACAGCAGGTCGCGTCGGTGTAGTATCTCTAAAAAATATTTTTTTATACAGGGGACGCAAAACAAAAGTTTCAAAGCTTACTAATAAAGGCGCCTATTAAGTCTACTCAGAGGACTAGACGGAAATGAGAGGGGAGTTTCGTGATATACATTATGCATTACCTGTTGTAGCTCATTTCAGCATTGGGGTTGGGAATAGTAAGAGCAGTCAAATTTAAATGAGCGAGATGAAATTGAATACTAATTCAATTCGAATAGGAGACAGCTTTCACAGTTACATGATAAACTTTAAAACATGTGCATTTCAATGAGCAGCCTTTTGTGACTTTACCATGCCCAGTAGTGTACACACCAACTTCAACTTCACATGCAACGTGAAGTGAACTGGTGTGCGTATTTAAGTAATAAATGCTGATCGGTGTATATTTAATCTTGTTTTGCTTGATGTTTGAAGTCATTTAAATTTCTAAACTGAATTTAGAGGCCGTTCGTGTACGAGCATTTATCATTATTGTACATGATTTTGTAACTAATTTAAATACACTTAATCATCAACTAACAGCTATAAAATATTTTCCGAGTGACTATTAGTCACTGACTAATACTGAATAATATTCAGGCTGAGCAATGAACAAAATCTCACCGTAATAAGATGCTACATGTAAGGGATCCTATATGTATCATACACGCTAGAAGACTTTTTTTTATGACTGGCTGTAAAAATGAATGACAGACAATGAGCAACATACTTCAATAAATATCCACCCACAAGATTACTGAGATACTGACTCAGCGAGGAATCAGAAATCATCAAACCTACCGACAAATCGCTTACTTGCACAATCCACTTTTTTCAAATCGTTCTGGTTAGATAAACTTCAATAGAAAGAGGTAAAGGAGGAGTAGAAAAATTATGTAAAGCAGAAGGGCACAAAAGAGGAAAAAATATATATATTTCTGTAAAAGTTGGAGATTGCGATCGTCACTCGTATTGAATTTAATATATACGGTCACTTTTCATAAAATCCTAGATCATTTCAAGGCGACACGCATCAACAACTACAATCTACAATAGTGCGGATTTGAATTCACATTCACAGCAAGACTCCTTTTTAACGTGAGAAGATCGATCCACCTACTTGTGAACTGAGCGGCAATGACAAGCTCTCGCATCATCATAAACATGCGCAATTTTGTACGGCAATTGCTCTTATTCCTCTCCTCACAGCTCTCAATCTTTTCCGTGACACACGTGCTCAAGTGACCACACATGACGTAAAATGAACTTTGGGCATGTACACTTAGCGCAATTTTGTACGGCAATTGCTCTTATTCCTCTCCTCACAGCTCTCAATCTTTTCCGTGACACACGTGCTCAAGTGACCACACATGATGTAAAATGAACATTGGGCATGTACACTTTGGCTCTAGTGAAAAAAAAATTAATTACCAAATGCTAATGTTAGCATTTTATCACATCACACATGTGTGCCTCTCAGTCAAAGGTTCAATGTTCAAAGAAAAGGGAATCGCGTTAAGGCACACATTGGAATCTGTGGATGAGACGCAACAAAGAAAATATGAGAGTTGGACGGTTGGTTGCGTTTATTAGTAAAAAAAAGTCCCGTCTTTTTCGGCCTAGCGAACCGTTCCTTTTTTAGATGTAGAGAGAAGCATACCATTTTCCTTTTCCATGCACCATTAAGAAATCCATTACAAGTGGAAAGGAATTCTATTCTGTGTGCTTTGTATTGATGCACGCTACATTTAAAGGGTTGTTAGTAGTGCAGCAGAATAGTAATGATCTGTTTTCACACATAGAGTGACAATGAATTCCCCGTATTTCGTACATTCTGTTCTGTTGTGCTCCAACATTATCATAGTGTGTGGACGAGGAATGTAATAATGCACTGCTCATTTTGAATTTGAATGATAATAGTTGAGACGTATAACCTCATTTATTTTCATTCTCACATTGCAACAGTGCAGCATCAGTAGAAAGGAGCCGTCTTCTAATAAAAAATAATTTCATCGTAGCAATCTTTTACCAATGCACATTGCCCTGCCACAGAGAAAACAAAGTTGGACGAGCTAAAGCTACCAGAATAATAACTATCTCGAAAGGCTAAAAAAAGTTACTGAAAACCAGAAGCACACTATTAGCTAGACCGTGAATGAATGTGCAAAGATGTTCTTTTCTAATTCCATTTTGTAATATTGCAGCTTCAGCACCTTGAAAGAATTAGTGCTTTCGCAGAAAGCCGTCTCTAAAACTTGGAGTCTTCCTGGTTCAAGAAGCAGATGATTATTGATTTCACATGTAGGTATGAGGACAATTCATTCATATGAGAGGGGAATAAATGTAGGTTACTGCTTAGTGCTTTCACAAGAGGAAGCACTTAAGACCCTTTCCGTTTTCCATCTTCAAGCAAATTGATTGCCTCCTACACTCCTGCCACTTTGTCTTTGTGGGAGAACAAAGAATTTAAAAATTAAAAAAGTTGCCTAAAGAGGAAAAATAATTTAGTCAGGTATGTATGAGAAAAGGAGCATATTAGGAAACCAAGTAGCATCTAGCTGCAGTAGAAATAGCAGAATACATACGGAATAAAACGTTACTTGAAATAGACTTTGCAGAAAAAATATCTACTTTCTTAACCGCATCATGTTTCCGTGTAGGATGGAAAGCGCAGGAATCCTACCGAGTTGTACCTTCACTCAGGAAGTTTCCATCAATTTCAAGATTTTAGATTGAAATAAATTGATTCAGCCCGCAGCAGGAGCCCGAGAATCCATTAAAGAATCCGCCAACTGTCTTAGAAGGAGGCGAAAAAATGCACAGCTCCTCACTCTCCATTCAACATTTCACCTACTCGCTAAATTACTAACATCATGTAGCATCCGAAAGTAGAAGAGAACGAACGGGAAAATGTAATGGATCCGGAAAGAAACTGCAGTTCCTGGGCTCCTTCATTTTTAACAGCACAACAGTCGAAAAACATTAGAAAACGAAAATGTATCTTTACCCAAGACCAAGATAAATGATTAACA
>JAHZND010005295.1:0-31577 GCA_027744115.1 Acrocyrtus sp. NNG-2020
ATATTTTTTGTTACGTTCCTTCCTATTTAGAAGGGAAATACTAGTGGGCCTAGAGTACCCAAAAAACGGCCAATGTTTCCAAGGTTGACCAATATTTATAAAGTTTTTTTTATCTGTAATAGTACACTGATATTAAAGACAGCCCATTTCTGTAATGATGATGAGTTCAGATCAGCTTCATTTTTTCTACTAATGGGCACATTTAGACCATTTTTAAAGATTAAGACTTCAGATCAGGATGAGTGTTGCTCACACAAACTGAAATTCGAAGGAATAAAGTGACAAGAAAAATATATTTAGTCGGATTCTATTGCAAGTGTGGACATTCCGATCCGGATTGGACTCACTGAATTAATAAAAGTGGCGGATTTAATCCCACTTTTATTATTATTATGTCAAGGCCACCCATCATAGAAGTCCAAAATAAAAGTTGTGGTGTGGTTGCAGCAGCACCGGTTTACACTCGGTCGACCATGACAGTGAGGGAGACGATGCACTTACTCGTCAGAAAGAAGAAATCAACAAGAGAGGAAACTAATCACACGAAATTGCTCAATACATACTCCCTCTCTTTTATCTAGGAATGTGCTGATGTTGTTGACTTAAAGATTTTTATGTGTGCTGCAAGTGAGCTGCGCTGAAATATGTGTAGCAGTCTCTGGTGTAAAGCCATCCCACATAAAATATTCTGTCAAGTGCCTATGCAAGGAAAAATGTGTGAAAACGTGAAATTCGGGCTGTTCCCCGGATATAAATCTTTTAATGCATTATTTGTAGTAGATCTTATAAGTTCCTGCTCATTCCTTAAAAATTAGTTTGTAATGTGGAAGGCTCCACCACAGGATCAGAGTTTTCTTGAAACTTTCCCACACTTAAAAAAAATTTTTTTGGGCTCTTTCCTCCGCTGTCCAACGCAACGTCCCACAGTCTAGTCCAACTTGTGATGACCATACTCATCCCGTTCATTTTATTTTTTGTGATCCCAGATTTTTTGGCAAAATTTCACCGTCCGAACGACAGGCCATTTTTTTCCGTCCTCTTCTCCCTCCTGTCTCTTTTCGGTAACAATAGCCTGTATGCATAATGCACTATAAAATGGACCTCTTAAATACTTCTCCTCTTGTAAAAAAAAGAAGGACAAAGTAGAAAAAAAAGTATTTTTAGATCATTTATGCAGTCCATTAGCCACCATCTTATGCGTTAGTGCTAGCCAGGCTGCTCCTTCCAACCATTTCCATTTTCCCACTTTCTGCCGACCACAAGAAAAAAATATTTAAGTTGAGGAGCGGAGAATACAAGAAATACAAAAAAAAATCAACCAAAGAAGAAACAAAGTGACGGTGGTATAGGAATACTCAGGCGGAGATATATCCGTCCGCCTTTATAAGATACACATACCATTTTTTTCCTCCACATTATTACCAATGATGATGATGATGATGACTCTATGACGAAGAGGCCAAATGTCCATTAGTGCTTGATATTGTGTACCTAAATACGTACATAAATGCCTTCACTTCCTCCCTTACTGATATTTTTTGCAGCATCCTTCTCTCATAGTAAAAATGTTTTGGCACAGTTCCCATGGCTCCATCATCATCACCATCTTCGCGTCATCTTGAAAGAAGTGAGATAGAGAGGGAGAAAAAAAATGGTTAGAGCTCCATTCCTAGTAACAAAGTTATCCTAAAGCCCGATAGAAAATTACCCTGTGCTATCTCTATAAAATGTAAAACTGCATATTCTGTCTCTCTCTCTCTCTCTCTCTCTCTTTCCCTCCACTTAAAGTGTAGTGGTGGTAGTGATGGTGGTGAAATGGTCTGAGAAACATATGATGATGCCTTAACAGTTTGTGGATATTCTCCGCTATGATTTTCCCCCCTGGCTTCTCAACATTATAAGTTCCCATATTGTCTTTCAGCTTTTTTGGCTACGAGTTTGGATTCTGATCTTGCCCTCTTACTTTTGGACCACACCAACAAACTCATCTTGATCTGCTCCCCACGGTCAATTCGCTCAAAATTGATATTTATGCTTTAATGTCACTCCGATAATTTCTTACTGTTGAAAATAAGTGTGAGGGGATAAGGAGTGGAGAAGAAGAAAAAAAGTTTTTTTAAAAAGAAGAAATATATTTTTTTCTTGGAGGTAGGTGGAATGAGATAATGACAAACGGTGTATATCGGATGGCTGCCAGTGCGACATCCGTTTTTTTCCTACTGGTTTTTACCTGTATGACAGCTAGAAAAGTAGTGTGTAGCCCAGTTAACTCACCATAAAAACCGGGGGAAACGTTATTTCTTTTTCTGTGTCCTTTGCCACATTATAGAAATGGTTGCATGTTCTCCGCTCACTTATGATGATCTGATCAGAGAAGGAATAATTTTTTTTGTGGAAGTTGGTGTGTACACTGAAAAGCCAGTGACTATTCTTTGCTTCCCTTTCTACAGTTCTAAATTTAGAGATTGTCTAATTCCCGACTTCTTCTCCTGCTCTCCTCATCTCTCCGACTTTGTTGCCTTGCTCCTGATGATGATGGTCTTTACAGAGTCCGATTTTTTCTTCCTGTGGGTCGGACCGTCCGTCCGTCTCCATTCCTCGTCTCTTTTTGCTATCAGTGGGGAAGGTGATATAGAGATATATTTTTAAAAAAGTCAAATGCAAATAATGGGAGTAGGGGATGTAGCCAAGGAAGGAGGAGGAGGACAGCACATTATTGCAACTATTTTAGACTGGTTCACTCACTCCTTTACAAAGTACGACTCTTCGAAGAGAGATCATTTTTTTTAAAAAAAAGTTTCTCTATTGTACTCCGTGTATTAGCTCAGAGACGTGCACATTTTTTAAAAAATAAATTACTTCTCCACGAGCTAGGGCAGACATTAAGGGGGTTTTACGGCTGTTCCAACATATCCAACAACATAAAAAACAAAGTTTCATTACAGTTATGCGTTTACGGTTCGTTTTTTCCCCTGCTTATTAGAATGGGAAAGAAGGAGGAGAACACTTTCTTGAACGGGATAAGTCACCCTTTCTCGGACAAAAAAAAATGTTTAAAAATGCATTTCTAATAACTGCCTCATACAAATAAAATGTACAACAGCACTTTGCGTACAGCCTAACTAAAAAAAGAGGAAACAAGCAGTCCCATGTAAAATGTCGAGTGTTTTGGTTTAGTGACGCTATACCGAAACGCTCAACATTTGAAAGAAAAAAAAAGAAAGGAAGATGCATTTTCATTGCATTTTGCTTCGCATGACATTCACATCCCAGTTCAATATATATGACTTTACCCGGGTGAAATCCAGTTGAAACAAAAAAAAGTATTTTTTCCCCTTCTCTCTTTCAAGGAGGAAAAGTCTCCCGTGTCTATTCCCACTGTCCAAAAATATTCTCATAGTGACACAAACTCTCTGCAAAAAATACGGACTCTCCTGTAGCCGAGCACAGGAGGAAAGTGTGTATTTTTTGTTGTAAATATGCACCATTCCGCAAACGTGAAAATGTATGAATGTAAATAAATCCTGGCGCTAATCTGTGACTGTGATCCTTATCCCGTTTTAAATGTGAGCGGTGTGTATACCATCGCATCTTTCATTCAGATATCCCCACTCATCCTCTTTTTTGGTTTTAGCCTTGTCGCCATCCACTTTTCACTGCACTTCGGGTGCACTTTTACCATAGTCTCGTGTAATAATGTGGCTTCTCCTCCGAGAGAGAAAAAAGGCTAAGGTCAAATTAAAGAAATGACCTCTTCCGGAAACATGTGACCATTTACAAACCATGAATCTTGAAATGGCTGGGATGTGATGAGTTTCAGCTATTTCGAAGGAATGCCATAAGCGCATAAAAAATCTCCATTTTATGGCTCTGTCCAAAAATAATTCTTTTTTTTTCTTGTCATGGTCCAGTGGTCAGTCGACTACCTTTTTTAGTATCCGAACATATACATTCAGAAGAAGAAAAAAACGTTTCGGGAGAGACGGGAAGTCATCACGTAATTGCAGTTTTAGCCTTGTCGCTATCCACTTTTCACTGCACTTCGGGTGCACTTTTACCATAGTCTCGTGTAATAATGTGGCTTCTCCTCCGAGAGAGAAAAAAAAGGCTAAGGTCAAATTAAAGAAATGACCTCTTCCGGAAACATGTGACCATTTACAAACCATGAATCTTGGAGTGGCTGGGATGTGATGAGTTTCAGCTATTTCGAAGGAATGTCATAAGCGTAGAAAAAAATCTCCTTTTTATGGCTCTGTCCAAAAATAATTCTTTTTTTTCTTGTCATGGTCCAGTGGTCAGTCGACTACCTTTTTTAGTATCCGAACATATACATTCAGAAGAAGAAAAAAACGTTTCGGGAGAGACGGGAAGTCATCACGTAATTGCTATTTCTTTTTACAGAAAGCTTATTACTCTGTGCGATCAGCATTGTATAAAAAAGAGGGTTTGGTTTGACTCAAATGAGAAGCGGATATGCTTTAACTTATTATGCAAAAAAGATATTAGTTGGATGTTGCGTCCAAAAAAAGAAACTGGATCGAGTAGAAATTCTTATTTTTTATATATATTTTTTCTCTCAAGAAGAGCAATACCAGGTGGTGGCAGTAATATTATTATGATCATCATCCTGGCAACTCAAGTCAACAAGACAGCACAATAACCAAAGTCACAATTTTATTTTCAGGTCTAGAATGAAAGAGAAGGAAATGAAGTGTATTTTTAGTTTTGCAGTTAGTGTAGTAATGATAGTGCTCTTGTGTGATATGTATGTGACGGTGGTGGGGCCTTTTCCTGCTGCTGCCACCACCGCCACCCTCCTCCCTACTCTGTCTTGAGAAGAAAGATGACGTTCTGATTTTCTCAGAATGGGAAGGAAATTATGTTGAAGCTCTTGAAAATAATTTTTTGCTGTGCGGAGTGTGAGTGCCTCCATTTATTAAATTACATTATAATGGAATTAGCCTAGTAATCACGATCATCCTCCTCAGCAGCGTCACCCTCATTATTTGAATATTATAATGAACGGTGGAGGTAGTGGTGGTGAGTGAAAAAAGTGTCCAGCCCTTGTCTGTCCGCTGTTGTGCTTTGAGAAAAGAAAGAAAAAGAGTTGAGTGGAGGAAATGATGACCACATAAAAAAAGCGTAGTCGGGGAACAATGAGATACACAATTTTGAGCAACGACGCATGAAAAGCTGAGTGCACACCCTCACCCGTCAACATTATCTTTTAGCGGAAAGCTTTTTTTAAACTAAAAGCTGAAATTGAATTTCTTGCGGAGCTGAGCACGATAAGAACTAGGTTCGCAGTATCGAATCAATCAAAACAAAATAATTTTAAATTGGGTATGCAAAAAGGAAAAATAAGATGGGGTATATGCAAGTGTCCAGCTGTGTGAACGTAAATTATCGGGGTGCTTGATCTGAAAAATGAGTACGAAAATGCAGTGGTTATTAGTCATCAGCACCCATTGGATAAAAAAAATGGGAATTGGGTTTAGTCTGTTTTTCCTTTTTGTAAGGGGTCAGTCCTCAGATACGGCGCATTGTCCATCTGTTTGCATACAACTCCCAAAAATGGATACACGCCCAATTTGGGCCCAGCTGAGTGTAGTGAGCACCTACTGGGGCAACATGTAAATTAAATATGTGTGATGATACGATTAGCATTGTATTGTTAGGAAAATAGTAATCTCTCAAAATGGTGTATTCATCCCACTTATTTGTCTTGACAGGTAACATGAACAAGACAAATAACGGCAATAATCATTGTCATGTCATTGACATTTCTTCGGGGCATTTTCAGTTTCTCAGAATATAATTTAGATGCAAGATATATAGCTCACTCCTTTCAGCTGGCTCCTCTGCTCCTTTTTTGCCAAATTTGCCAAAGTTCAGGGAGGGCAGTCAGTCTCCGCGCTACTGCCAATTTAGCTTGACACTGACTTCCGGTACACACAGCAAAACAAATTCCATGGGAAAAAAGTAACAGAACTGGTGTAAATAATGCATGCATGTGCCTTTCCCACTTACCAAGTGAAAAAAAATCCATCTAAAAAAATTATCTATTCTTATCAGTCCGCACAACCCTGATTAATCTTAGGAAAAGTAGACGTTCCTGTCAATTTTGAGATTGTGCATGTAATAATCACCTTAAATTGCGTTTACTTACTGCTCCATTTAATTAAACCGAAACATCCGTCCATCCTTGTCTCGATTTGCTCTCTGGCAAACCCAAACTAGAGAAATGTAAAGTGGAAAACGCCTATTCCCTAAAGGGCAAGTCACGACACAAGCCAAACTTCCCGAATTAAAATCGTGCGAGCAAAAAAACGCGCAGGTACACCAGCACAAATAAAAAATGTGTTTTCTTTGAAACGTCAAGCATTAAAATATGAGACAATACGAAAATGATCTTGTCTCCAATCATCCATTTCCTTGTCTTATCCACTTGACCACAAAAACCGAGGCTCAATGGCCACATAGACAATACAAATTAAAAGAAAATCAGTGCTAAAAAGGATTCCTCCTTGAAAGAGCTATGTCGGCTCCTCACAGCATTTTCAACTGTAAATGTCGAGATGGATTGGATTGTGATTGTGCTGAGGATGATGCCTCATATCACTGTCATCATTATCATTATCCATTCTTCCTAATCATCATCATGATGAGATTCAATCTGATAAAAGGAAAGTTCTCGGTTGATGAAGCTGCTGATTCTCGTTGCAAGAAGGAGTCTTTTTTTTCTTATTGTGTGTACCATATTTATTTAGATGTTATTTAGTCTGCTAGAGTGATGAAAGAGATAATGCAGCACTTTTTTTTAGTCCGCTTCTTTGGCAAGCTCTAAAAAAATCATGTCCAGCTGTCCATCCATTCATTGAGACGTCCTCATTCTGCTAAATGGCCATAAGCTCTATCGTATACCCGTGAATTTAAAAAGCATGACCGACACTGCACGAATTAATTGGGGAAAGCCAGAAAATGGAGACTGAAAAAAATTCCTTTTTTATTGTTCACAGGTACACTGCAGAGAAATCACTTTTTTTGTCTCGTGTCAGGTCACCGCATAATAAAAAAAATTGTACATGACGAGCTACATGAAAGTGCATGTAACCCCGTATAAAACCGTTTCACTACTTATCATACTGCACAAAACGATGCAAATTATATTAAGCATGGCAAAAAATTATTTATACATACATATATTTTTTTTATTACTGCTCATGAAAATTTTCAGAGTTTAAAAAAACAATTAGGATTATATTATGGGTTCTCCCTTCTCTCTGCTCTCACCTTTTATGGACTTATCATATTATAATTTAATACGTAGTAAAAAGCTGCAAATTAAATAGCTTTAGAGCTAATACAAAACCGAGGATAATTGAAGGTGTTGGATTGAGCTGGCCTCACCGCCACTGAAAGACAAAAAGAAAGGGCCATAAAAGTATATGCTTATGATGATAAACTCCTAAAAATGCAGTAATAACTTCCTCTTTTAGTATTACACCGTTGAGGGGAGCTTTTAAAAAAAGGGGTACGTAGAGAAAGAGTGGAGAGAGTCAGCTAGGCAATAAAAATAAAATGTCAGGGTTGATTCTAGTAGAAGGAAGAAAATGAAAGAGTAGGGGACTAATTACAAACTCTTTTTTTGTTCTTGGTCCATCTATAACATCCGTTCGGTCCTCTCTAATAAAAATATTTTTAAAAATAGCCAACAAAACACAAGCATAGTGAACAAAGTAAAGGGGAAAAAGGGAAGGAGAAAGAGAGAGGATAGCAGTTGAGCTTAAATATGTAGAGTCGTCTTCATGAAACCTTCGTTTCTAAAAGTTTTATAGCTAAAAATTGCTTATATCTGTGTAAGTAGGGATTGCATGTTTAGCTTTAAAATAGAACAGAGAGAAGGCAGAAAGAGAAGATGAGGATGCATCTCAAATTATCATCTGCATCAGCAACATCATCATCATCGTCATCCACAGCAGACAGAGAGAAAAAAAGAGAATGGATGAATATGTAGACGGACGGAGGATGACTTTTAAAGGAAACATAGTCTAGATCCCTTCTTCAAGAAAAAAAATCTTTTTTAAAAAATCTTTAAATTCTAGATTTCGATGCTAAAATTTTTTTTTTCAAAATCCTGTCCTACAGCCTGGCTATCAGGTAACTGTAAATAGCGAGCATACTAAAATAAATAGATATACGTATTACGTCGTATAGCTTGGTAATGATGATAATGTGTAGGTAGCAGACTAACATGATAAATATGTATGGGTTTTGTGGAAGTACAGAGAGCCAAAAAAAAATTGAGTCAGTCAGCCAGTAAGAAATTTTAATGTTATGTCATGTTGTTGACGATCTCATGCCAATGAAAAGGAAGGTGACCAGAGCCAAAGTTGAAATCTTTTTCCAATGAATAATCTCTAATGGTGTTTGAGGAGGAAAAAAATGCTCCTTTTCTCCGATAGGGAAAGAGAAGGGAAAAAAATATTGTCAGGAGTGAGAGGCGAGAAAAGAGAGGTGAATATTAGAAAATGATGATGGGAAGCAAACCACTAGTGACGCTGAAGACGACGACAACGACAAGACATAATTTTTGGCCAACTTTGTCCCAAAAATAAAATCTTGGCAGCGGAGCGGACCTCTCTCTCCGTGTCCGCTCTTGTGTCTCTCACATCACATCAGTGTTGTACCTAACGAAAGATGCATCATGTCTTCGCTGCCACACACTATTTGCGTCTCATTATTATCCTCTCCATTTTTTAGCGTTATCAAAGCTTATCTCTATAACAGGGCACGACTGTTTTTTAACGAAAACAACTTTAAAACAGAAATATCCGTACACAAAAAATGTCTTTTTCCTACCCAGCGAAAAAAAAGAAATTTTGTCTCCTTTTCATTCTTCATCATCTTCTCGGACGGAAATCCGATATCTTGTTCTTGACTCCACCAAGAAAAAAAAGCAACGACAAAAAAGGGTGGAAAACGAAATCATCTTGTACTGATGATGGTGATCATCATCTTCATCCAGTTAAAAAAATATGCAACAGAGGCAGCCCTATCACCATATCCTTTCATTTTTTTTCTATATGAGTAATATTATTAGTTATGTTGATGATCCTCCCGATGGGATGATGAGCAGTTTCTTCGGTTTTTTACGAAAAAAAAATATAAAAATAGAAAATTCATCCATGTGTGTGTGCACAGTTGCAGGGTACGCACATGGACTCTAATAATCAACAACATCAGCAGCCATTACCGTCCGGGAGTATTACCATTCTCCACTCCGAAAAAAATAGCGTCATATGCACATGGAGTAAAAAACACACGAGGAGAGTGATGATCACGATCGCAGCATCATCATCTCACCTCCACTTCTTAACTAACCCTTTTTTCCCTTAAAATACTTTGTATGCGTATGCAAAACTCTCCGCTGCACACTATTTTGGATACATTCATACACCACCGCTTAGCATCTTCTTCTCCTTCCGTCCCTACCCCTTCTCCATCTGCACGAGAGAGGGAGAAAAAAAACGGAGTAAAAACATTGTAAAAAATGAATGCCTCCATTTTTTAACCGGGGAAGATCTATCCATCCGTTTAGCCGGAGAAACGCACAATCTTTTTTCTTCATCTTGAAATGGAAATGAGAGAGAAAAGAGTGAGAGAGAAAAAAGACCACCGCTTAGCATCTTCTTCTCCTTCCGTCCCTACCCCTTCTCCATCTGCACGAGAGAGGGAGAAAAAAAACGGAGTAAAAAACATTGTAAAAATGAATGCCTCCATTTTTTAACCGGGGAAGATCTATCCATCGGTTTAGCCGGAGAAACGCACAATCTTTTTTCTTCATCTTGAAATGGAAATGAGAGAGAAAAAAGTTGGAGGAGACAGGAGAGAGGACTAGTAAGACAAAAAAATATCCTGATGGTACTTTTTTAAATGAACTCTTTTGCCATCATTTTTTTTATCTCAGTGTCTCCATCCGTGTATGAGTGTGCATACTTTTTAAAAAGTTAATATGGTTTGGGAAGCTCCAGAGTTTTTCCGTTTCTGGGAAGCTATGGTAAAAAAAGGAAAAAGAACGCGCCTGGTACACACAAAAAAAATATTTGTAACGGAGAGAGGATGTAGGCGGATATTGAACTATATGAATGGATTGCATCAAATGCAGAAAAAGAGGAGTGAAATTGGAGTCTCTTTTTTTGTTGTCTCTGCTCGTCATTTTCATCTTTCTCGGGAAGTCCGTACACACAAAAAATAGCTTACTTTTGGGAGGACGATTAAGGTATATATGCACGCAGTATTTATTTCGGGTGTAGTGCGCTCCTGCGTCTGCTGACCTCAGTGTGAGTTGGCTGGGTGGATGTTTTAAGAATGCGAAACTCTCAAAACTGTTGCGGGATTTGTAATTTCCGTTCAATTTTCGAGTTTCAGAGAGACCACAAGACATGTGTATTTATATTTGTGCGTGCGTTATTGCACCAGTCCCGAGCTTCACGCAGTCATAAAGATGTCGGTGCGAGTGTGAGTCTGTGTCTGCTTTCCCGTCTTTTATATCTCTCCGTTGACATTGGCATTGCACTCCATCCTCCGAGCTCTTTTAATTTGCTAATTTTGCTGTATTTTCCCTCAAAAAAAATATTGTACGCACTCATATGAAAATACTTACGCCCTTAGATTTGCGCTATATATTTGTTTAGTGGAGGCGACACATGAAAAAAAAAAGTTCACCAATTGGATCACTCCAATTTAGCAATGTTTTTAGGGATCGGAGCTAGTATAAAAATTTCCTGATTTTTTTTCTCTCTTCATTTATTACAGGAAAAGAGTGATATGGTTGACTCTTTAAAATTTTTTATATTCGAAAACAAGCATCACAGTAAAAAAAATATTTAAAACGACAAAAAAAGTAACTTCTGAGTGATATTTTTAAGCTGGTGTTGTTCCTGTTCGCAGCTCTCCAGTAGCCAAAACGCTCCTTTTGAGCGAAAAGGCCAGGGAAAAAGTAAGCGAGTGAAGGAGCCAGCTAAACTAAGGCTATTTATGTCTTCCTGGCTAAAAGCAAGACAAAAAATAGAGGAGTCGGGCATATAGTTGTGTGTACACACGCATCTCACAAAAAAAATTCTTAAATACTTTTACTGAATAAAACGTATATTACCTCCCATCCCGTTTTCTTCACTCTCACTTTTTTTTCTTCTTCCTCCCAGAATCTGTGTTATTTCGTGTCATATAGGAAAAAAGTGAGTGGCGTTATATGGCGTCATCAGCAACATCCAATATATATATATTTTTTTCTTTTTTTTCCCGTCTCCACGTGTTCTGATTAGGCCCACGTCCAAGAAAATTCACAGCTACTCGCTAGTCGCACATACCCCATGCACTTGCCGTTTTATACGTTCGGTGTTCCCCGCTGGAGAAATGATCTTGGGATGATGATGGTGGTGATCCTGGTCCAAAAAAGAAAATGCATTTTTTCATTCTTTTCCCTTTCCAACGACGAGCCCAGTTATAAAAAGTGAAGAAAGAGCCAATGTCTATAGCTCCTGCTTTTTAGCGTTGATGTTGCTGATGGGAGGAAAGCAGTAAAGCTGTGGGGTAATGATGATGATGGTGGTGATCATGCTGATTAGATGCATGTCTCTCCGGTTCCAACGGTGGAAGTGACGAGGTGGAAGGTTTAAATAGATGCAGCAGCTTTGGAACCATTTTCAACAGAAAATGCCCGTGATCTTGATATTATGCAAAATGAGAATTCAAGAGCACACTACTATTGCACTGCACCGCGCGCCGGAGCTCTTTACGAGAAAAATATTGAATTAGGCATTACGCCTGAAATTTTTCTAATATAGTGCGCCGCTAATGCACTATACTGGTGCTGCTGCCAGTCGAGTGCCAACAGAAACCAGCCTGCATTTGAAAACAAAAATTATTACTGGCATATGTGCACACGGACAAAAATTGCTCCCTTTTATATTTCCTTCGAAACACTTTTATTACTACTGATGCTGTTTCACTTTGAAAATCCGCATTTAATTCATTCTTTACATGGAACTGGATTAAAAATTACGAATTGCACGGCTTTTTATTATCATCCCTACTGAATATTATCTGGAAGCAAAACTAGAATTACTAACAGTCCATTAAGTGAATTAAATCTAATCAAATAAAATATTTTATTTTTACAGGTAAGTGAACGCTTTTTGACATCCAAATCGGGTAGCTTATATAGCAAGTGGAGGAAGTGAAGCCGTCCATCACTCCGGATCACCCCATTTGCCTTCTGTACACAATCTGTTATGAAAGTACACAAGTAGTCTTACATACTGGCTCTTGCAAAGGGCAAAGTTCGATAAGAAGGAGGGAGGGATTTCGATGGAAAGTTAAGGCGGAAAGAGAAGAATAAAGACATTTTTTGTTGTTCTCTAGTTTTAAGCGAGCACTGCGTAATTCTACAGGGCAAGCTGACTCTTTGGAACTCAGCATCATGCATTTTCTCTTCTTTTTTTTCCGTACATCCTCTCATTTCAGTTTACAAGTGCTTCGATAACTTTTTTTTCGTAACTGCGGTCGAGTCGAATGGAGTGACTCCACAATGTGAGGAATGAATGTTGAGGATATTTTTAGAAATTCAATTTTACTCTCTCTCTCTCTCTCTCTCAAAACCTTTTTTTGACCAAGTTTTCCTTTCAAACTCCAGTAGATCCAGTAAAGTGGAGGCTTCTCTTCTCTGCAATACAATTTTAAAGCATCACATAAAAGCAAAAGCGAGAGAGAAAAAGGGAAAAAAGGATGGAGCAAAGTTTTTTTTGGGTCCTGCTCCATCCTCCTCTTTCCACACTTGACACCAGTAGCATCGATACTTAAGAATATAAAAAAATATGCAAATCAAGTGAAGTGAATTCAATTACTCTTCCCATTTTTCTACATGTATTTGCATTCTAATTTTCAAATTTCAATGATCTTCCCTCTTCCATTTTTTCCAATACATGACCGAAAAACGCTGTTTCGTTTCTGTTCTATTGAGAAACCCGCGAGATTGCTCAAAAAACAAGTCACTTTTGTAGCCACTTTCCTCCTTTCAAAACTCTGACGAGTCAGAGATACCAAGTAAAAGGATTTCTTTAGTTGAGGCGACTGATCACTGATCAGGTTTATCGAAAGGTGAGATCTTTACAAAATACCTACGCACAGAGAGCCAGACAGTGCTGGCTGATGATGAGAGTAAAGTGGGTTTCTTTTTGAAAAAAAATATAAATTTCTAAAGTATAGCCACTGGACAAGGAGAAACGGTAATGATCTCAACATAAAAAAAGCAATTTGTCATGTGAGGAATAGCACTTGGACATTGATAAGAGAAAATAAGTTTAGCCTCTCATTCCATAACTTCATTCATTGTTCCCCTCTTTTTTTGCTACATTTTCTTCCTGTGAGGTTTTGGTGAGGGTGATCACTCGAAAATAAAAGTTGATTTTCTTTGCTAAGGAAAGATAGAAGGTGTATGTTGTGGACATTCGAAGAAATTTGTATTTGTTTCAGGGTTCTCTCTCTCTCGCTGGGCAGAAGGAGTCAGTTTTTAGGGGAAATCGTGATTACATTAATAACACAGAAGAGGAAGCCAGGGCGTCGCGTCTTTTCCCAGACGGGGTAGTGTAATGACAACGATCGAGATTCTCGCTTGCTGTTTTTTTTGGGACTGATTGCTGAACCTTCCCCGCTCTTCTGCTCCTTCTTTAGTTGTGCTCCTCCATTAGGAAGATATCGCACACGAAAATATATTAAAACTGATGATGAGAATGATCCTAGTTGGTGGTGACGTACCTTAGCGTAACTTTGGCTGTTGCTCCTCCTGTGTCCTGTCTGTCAAGAGGTTCCATTGACATGACACTGTCAAAATATAATTAAGCTGAGAAGACAAGAGGGAGCGAGAAAAAAGGAATGACGGTTGAAGCACGAGCGTTCCTGCTCTCCCAAACCCGAGCAGAATCTCAAAAAAAAACTCCCACATTGAGCAAGCGACATATAAGCATCTTCATCAGATACGTATTAGTTTACTCTGGTTACTACAACTTAATATTATTTAGTGCAGAGAGCGTAAAAGAGGAGAAAGAGCGGAGATATTTGTTCCCTCAACGTTTTTGTATTTGTGTCCCGTTTCTAACTGCCTGCCAGTCACACATTTCCTGGGTGGGAGATGTGAGTAGTTGAAGAATGGTTAGGAAAAAAATGGACAGTGGAGTGAAATCCCGTAAAATGATATTTTATCTGAAATTCATCGCAAAAGCCTTTAAAAGCTTGTCCATCAGCTTCTACCTTCAGATATTGGGAAGTCATGTAGTAATGAGTAGGCATTTGATTTACACGTTATTACAATTTTAGCAGAAAAATGGCAATTTTCAGGAGGAAGAGCTCACGCGTGAAATTAGCACGGCAGATAATTAGATGAGTGCATTGCCGTTAATTTAAAAGTTGAGCCAATTAAGGAGCAAAGTAGACGAAAAAATAATCTAATTACAGTGATTTCCACGAAATCGATTAGTCGCTGATAATTATAATATTTATTTGATAAAGGAAGTAAACATCTTTTGTCAAGGTGTAATTAATAATACGTAGGTGATACAACTGGTGCAGTAGTCAATGTGTACATTCTATTTTTTCTGAAAAAAATTGTATGTGCATTTTTCAAGCGGTTTAACGTCGTTAATTAAAAAGAGGAAACTTTTAGAGTGTACCTGCATCTAGCATCACACTTATAAAGGCTGAAACTGCAAAGGCGTGACATTCCTTACCTTTACTACGTGTTTTACGATGGCAGCTTAGAAATTAGAAAAAAATATTTTTTAATTTCAAATCGAAGGCAGCAGGCTTGTCGTGTCATTTACAGTGCTGCCGTAGATAGAAAAAAATATTAAAATGCAATATCAGACCGACACACTAGCCTTGCTTTTTTTGAGGAACAGCAATTACTCATAATTTAAGTCTCTGTTTTTACTTTTAAGTGCTATTTTGCACGTTACGGTCGCAGCATTTTCATTAGCAGTCGGCCCACCTGTAGTCATTCAAGCTTGAGATGAAGAAAATTTTTTTTTTTCAAGCGGGCTTACAAAAAAAAAACATTGTCTACGCGCCGGTGCGGTAGTATCAAACAGAACTGATGAAATCTATTATTTAACCATTTATCCGTATGGTTTTTTTCACCCTTTTCTCAGTGGCTGTTTACGTGTAGACCGGTGCGGTAGTATCAAACAGAACTGATGAAATCTATTATTTAACCATTTATCCGTATGGTTTTTTTCACCCTTTTTTCAGTGGCTGTTTACGTGTAGTCTTAGGATCATTCCACCCGGCTTTCCTTTAGTAAAAAAAATATTTTTTTAGAAAAGGTGACATGATCCGTTTGCTTGTATACTGGAATATCTCTATGTAAATTTCTTGTCTAATCTTCGCCCATAATCTGGTTGAATAAAAGCGAGAGATTATATCGTGCATAACGAGATCATGTTTTTTTCGGAAGAGGTACACACGTTCCCGTAGTTCTTCGTACAAGGTGAAAAACATGTTGTGTTTACAACAATGACAGTGTGAACAATGACAATGAAGTGTAATAATAATAGCAAACGATGAAATTATGACGATCATTAAGTTACTAGAGTGCTAGTGATATAAGTTGGTGGTGGTCTACTTGCTCTCAAGGGATGGACTCTGCTCTTCTACCCAAAAAAACGGTAGTTTATTGTTGTGGGAGGAAAGGGTTGGAAAAGGGTTCATTCATACTTCCAGTTTTTGTGCACTGCACTATTTTTTTTTCAAAGATTGGCCTTGGCCTTGGCCCTCTGGATATCGAAATAGATTATTGAAGAGGAAAAAAAACGGTAGTGAGATGACAACAAGATTTCTTTTTTTTTTGTGAAGAGAGTGGAGCAATAGTGCAATAGATTTTTTTTGTAATTTCTTCGGGCAGTGGTGCAGGACAGATGGGGCATTTTTTATAAATATATTTTTTTTCTGCAGGAAATACATTTGAGAAATGTAAATCTGAATAGTTTACGGAGTAAAAAAGAAAAGCTATTTTGAGGAGTGGGGTGCCACTGCACTTTAATCATTTCCTTGTGGAGATTTTTACGTACTCCCTACAGGGCTAAATCAATTGTGACCAGGTTGACCACGTTGACCCCTTCAATCATCTTCCTATTCTTTGGCTTATTCAATCACTCCATATATTCTGCAAGAGAGAGTTGGCTCTTGAAGATTTACGACGATCGAATATTATCATCAGACGACATCTTTTCCCCTGCTCAATTCTCATTTTCATAATCTCTTAATCTCTCGAATGGGAACGCAACGGCAGTAGCAAAAGGAGTAATGTACACACTAAAAAATTTTGCTGTATGCCTTTTAGCATTACGTATTAGCGTGTTAACGAGCTGTTTTTTTGCGGTCACTATATCCATACAAACTGTAAAAGATGGACTGTTGCGACCACGAAAAAATTATATATTATAGCTGAGTGCTCTCTCGGGTGTACATTACAGCGCGTACCTTTCGCCTCAATTTTTTTTTCTGAAAAGTTTATTGTCAGTCCTCACAGTAGCCCACATGCTGAGTTGCTACCACCACCATCATCACCGTTCTTATTCAGCGGCCGAATAAACGAAACAGCCTCATATGAAGTTTGAGAACGGAGCCCCAACCTTCATTTCGCAACTAGTACAATAATAATACTGTGCCGTCTCTTTTTTTTCTACAGCCCATTGTCCATTCAAGTCCAGAGAGGGAAGGAATTAGGCTTGACCATACCAGTAAAATCTAACGCTGACATGTTGTTGTCGTATTTGTTATTATTTTTATTATTGTTTGTTTCGATAAGTGAAAAAAGGCTAATCTTTGTATGAGCCAGTCACTCCTTATCGTTGTTGGTCGGTTTGGGATGAAAGCAACAGATTAGATGGGATCTTGCATTCTTTCTCCAAATCTTTTTATCGAGATCAATACACTTCTCCCAGCTTATTCACTTGCTAACTGAAATGAAATGCAAATCCTATTTTTATTTATGGACTTTCAAAATCTTTTCAGCTGGCCATGCGATGACGCTCTGGCGGCTCTCGAAATTTAATAAGCTAATGACTGGTCACCTCTTTCAGTTAGCTGAGCTCATATTCGTGCATCAGTGCAAGAAAAAAAGGAGAAAATAGTTTTTCTTTATGCTTTTTGCTTATTCCCTTGTTTTTTTCATGTTACCAGTTAGATTTGTGTTTTCCATTGCGACATGAAATTGGACAGGAAAGAGATTGAGCTCTCTCAAAGAGCCACAACTTGATTGTGTGACGGTGAGCGAGATGCCGGACGGGTGCGTAAATACAAATATTTTGTGATTTTTTGGGGGAGAGTAAGTAGCTGAAGGAATTCTGGCAAAAGATTTGTTTGATGAGTACGTGTCCGACTCCGTTTTTGAGGGAGAGGTGGAAGGGAATGAGCTCCTAATTGACTGAAACAGATAAGAAGTGGAGGGAAAAGTGACGTTCCCTCCGAAGAAATCTCGTTTTGGCTTTCTATTTATCCGATCATTTCACTCTTTCCTGTTGTTTCCCATCTAATTCAAATCAGATTATTCATGATGCGCAGACACTCCACCACCACACGCCACACAGCGCTTTTTTCTCCGTGCGTAGTCCGACTCCAAACTGCAGAACTCATTTGGAGCAGCTAAAACAGCGTAATAAATCATTTTTACTTTTTTGCCATTTTTAAAAATAAAGGTGCTTGCTACACCGAAAAACTTTGCACCTACGGATCCCTAAACCGTTTCTAAAAATGATAAAGTAGCAAACAGATCAAGCATTTTTTTTTCAAAAAAAAAAGAAATCTTTCAAAAAATATGATTGAAGACTATCCTCCCCATTCACAATGGTACTCCAGGTAGGACGTAGGAAACAAATGGATAAAAGATGGCAAGCTGTGAATAAATAGAAGCAGATGGTCGTACACAGCTATACACATTCTGTATAATTTTTGAGTGGGTGTTTCGGAGGCAAGAGGCAACGCTCGTACATATCATTTTACGATTATTGGATTAAACGACCTTTGATTGAATGCATGAGCACAGCTTTGCCCATCGGAAAAAAATAGTTTTTATATTTTTTTTCAAAAAAATAAAAGGGAAAAAATGTACTCAAATGAAATAAAATATTCATGGAAAGAATAGCTATTGTGTGTTGTAGACCGAAAAATATATCTAATCCGCTTTAACTTTATTTTTACGTAAGTTTTAAAGCTTTTGGTCAATACAGGCAAGCTCCCGCAGGGTTTGTATAGCCAACATTTGGGAAAGATACTCGCTAAAGTTTATAATACATTTTTATGTGCCGCTTCGTTTATATTTTTTGGGTAATGGTCACAAAATACCGGTAGAGTAGTTACTATTATCTAGTTTTAATTACCAGTATTGTTGACAGTTGTTGATACTAGACCACCACATGAGAGCTTTTTTTTTAAAAAAAAAGTGACTGTTTGCAAATAGGGTGTGGGTGCTATATGAGCGGTGTGCAGGAGATGATAAAAATAGGACATGGGAATGAAGCTGTGTGTGCTGTTTGGCCACTTTCAAGTTATTTTTTTGGGCTTGGATTTTTTAATGATTATGAATGACGTTATTGGATCCACTTCCTTTTTCCCCTCATCTTTTGCATGTCGTAAAAAATTTGTGTGTTCATTTTTTTGCACTTTCGACCAGTGAAAACGACACCTTTATCAGGAATCCATAAGTAAATAGGGATATATGTTCATGGCAGCGTCATCCTTCCGTACAGGGTAAATGGTGGGAGAGCTGAATAAATGAATGAGGAAAGGGTGGAGTACAATCCAAACTAGTCTCTGGGTTTTTAGTTTACACTCAATAATGGCAACAAACGAGGAGAGAGAGAGAGAGACACTTCCCTTGTCTTAAATTGTGAGTTTATCGCGGTACGGAACGGATACGGATGGCACAATAAGTGTGCTAATGAGAAGTGACCAAAATGATTCATGAGAGGGGAAAAAGGATGAGTTTTCTTCCTGTGGTGGATTTACCACAGTTTATCAGAGGGTACTCTCCATTTATTGTTTTTGAGGTTGGAAGGAGATTGGGAAAAATGTGATGGTCAAAATCTTACTTGTTGATGTGCCCTGCTCATCCATCACTTTGCTCAGACGATGACTTGGCCTCGACTGGATAAAGTAAAGCTCAATTTGGCTGTCCTGACATGACTTGACTTGACATTTTTTCCCGTTGGTGGAATTAGTATTGGCTTTTGGCTGGATGTGGACGGGTGTGACCTTATCCGTCTAACTATGCTTGGGATCTGTGCTTCTGCCGTGACTTTTTTTCCGGTGCCAATATTGTGCTGTCAACTAAACGGCTGCTGTAATATGAAGGGGATGAAGAATATAAGAGTGAAATGAAATAAATCCGCTAATGCCACTCTCCCTCTTCCATCCGGGCTGGTGGTGCAGTTGCAGAAGGTGGACGTTTGTATTAAGACATTCCACAGTTAACATTTTTAGCAGAGGAATGCCCGACAACCATGTTAATTCTATTGTTGTGCCCTTAAATATGATTAAATTATTTGGCGTTAAATAGCCGAAGCTTGTACAAAAAAGGTAGCCTTTTATGCAAGATTTGTGCCGTTAAAGTAGGGATTCTTGTAATTCTCAAGGGTCATTTTTACTATCCTAGTGCGAGGGAATAAAAGCTAAAATTCTTCGGGAAGGAAAGGTGGAGGCGGACATTGAAGGAAGATGTGCATTCTCTCAGCAGCAGTTGACCGTTATAAAACGTGCACGTTTTATTACCGAGATGGAACTCGTATTCATTGCGTATTTCTCGCGGCCCTTTGTATCGGAAATCCATTATTGTCGTTTTTATGTAATCCATTGTGACTGGACATGATTTTCGGACAAATGAACACTCAATTCATTTAGTGCTCAATGAGGGCTGACCAATAATAAAAGTCATTGATAGTCCTGTTTTTCCCATTGTTAATTGATATCGCGTGCTCGATTGATTTGTGAGCAGCGAACAGGTCTCACAATTGTGAATTTTGTTGGGAGGGAGCAGATGGACGGCTCAAGAAGGGACTAGAGTCACTGTAGAAACCGCCACCTACAAACTCCACCTTCCTTGTGAATGGAAAAATGGTCAGAAAATTTATAAAATATTTGTGGAGAGTGAATGGAGGCGTGATAGCAGCTTTTTGGGAACATTATTTATGTCAACTGCACATAACAGAAAGTGGATATATGGCTTTGTCGACGGGGAACAAGACACGGGAAAGAGGTCAATTCAAAGAAACAATAGCTGATGTCCAGCTGCTTTATCCTGGTCAAACACACAGAAAATAAAATAGGTGGTAATGAAATCAGCAGAGTCGTTCCACACAGATACTCAAATCCTTTTCTCTCTCTCTCGGCGAGCTTTCTACTTTTTCGCATTCCATTTTCACAAATTCAATTAAAGTTGTAGGAGAAAACAATAAAAGAGCCACCCAATGGTAATGTCACCATAATGATATGATAAATTTTATTATTATTATGATTTTCCCTTTCCACTTCAGACATGTCTCCGTTTTCACTCTGTTTTCATCATTGTGGACATTTGATTGACACAACGAGTAAAAAAAGATTTTTTTTATTTCTACAATGCCAGTATGGACACTGCTTCAGTTAGCGTTATGAAAATAAATAATATATATTCAAAATCAGTAACTTTTCCCTCCACTAATAACATTCTAAGGGAATGATGATGATCAGAGAAGGATAAGTATTGTCATGATGACGATGAAGCTGATAGAGGAGATGTCCTCTTTTTTTCCTTCTTTGTTGGTGGTAGCTTTGACTGACTTGGTTGGGGATAGTATTTTTAAAAAAACTTTTTTTTTCTCTCTTCGTCCTCTTTTTTTAGTGGAGACCTCCTGTGGTCAATTTTTATGACAAAAACCTTACCTCCAGGGGGGTTTCCCCTTTTTTGAATTGCAAAAGGAAAAAGGAGAGAGACAGGAGAGAGTAGTGGTCGTAGTCGTAATAATAATCATAACAATAATAATGATGGATATCACTGTAATAATAATATGTGTGCATGGTTTTGAGAGATGAAATGGTGTTCCCTTTTCCCAAGTACGTACCGTAACGCACACCACCATACCATATCCTTCATGACCAGAAGTTCGTATATTTTCCTGATGGTGCTTTGCATGCCTCAGTTTATTTTTGGAATGAACCCTTGAAAAAAAATATATAAGAAAAATCAATGAGTTTCCTCACTTCCGCCGGAGTGACACATAATTTCGCACGAACTCTAGGGAAGATGGTAAATAACCGTAAACTCTTTTTTTTAAAAAGAAATGAATGTGCAGGTGTATCAATGAAAGAAAAAATTATGGTTTTTGGTTGTTAGCAAGTTGGGAAAAATGAGAAATTTTTCGTTGCTCTTGACCTCTACTGCCCTGGCAATCTTGGAATTGAAAATGGGCTATATAGAAGCATATTTTTTTTTGAAAGAAAAAGGGTTGTTCCTCGCTCTTGTTCTGTGGTTTCTTTTTTTGTAAGCAAACATGTAGTTGGGGAATACACATCTGCTCCTACAAAACTTCTTGATGGGGTTGTTGAGGAGGCTAAGAAAAGAATTGAAATCCCTTTTCAACGTTTGACCTTCGACTTGGACTTGAAAGGAATTGGAGAATGAGAATGCTGCTCTTGGACAAGCAACAGAAGAATTTTAGTTGAAAATAGTAAACCGCAAACTACAAGAAATCATTACTTCTGGGAGAATGGGAAACTTTCTTAATAACCTGTAGCTTATGCTCCATGTGAGAAGGGGTTGCGAAGCAAATTAGGCGCACAGTATTACTCTGCAGATGAGTTCCTTTAAAACTATTTGCCATTCTCTCTCTTTGTCCACCTTTTTGCTTCGTCTACACTGAAACAGTTGCTGCTACTTTTTTTTTTAAAAAAAAATACATATAAACCCATTAACATTTTTTTTACCATCGTAGTAATTTATTACGCTACTTTTACGACCGTTTGAGTAATATTTGTTATTAAAGCTAAAAGTAACCGTAAAAGCTCATGTACTATTTTCGCATTCCGTTTTGTTCAGGCTTACCCATTCCACATTATACCCTGGACAGGTCAGAGTTCATCAGTCCCTCGATATTTTACGTATTCCGTTTTCCTCACAAAAATATATCTGACAGGAGGGATAGGAAAATATGGGACAAAAATCTTTTTTTCTTCATGTTTATTCCCTTTCCTATATTTGCGTACTATTTATAAACGCTGGAAATTTACAATAAACAAATTTTACAATTTTTTTACATGGGAAAAGGAAAACGTGCACAAAAAACAACGGTACATTTTCCACCAAAACTAAGCATACCTTTTTTTTCCGTACCACTCCGTGATTTCAGTGGAACGTTGAAGCTCCCTGTAGTAAAAACTACGCTCATTTGAGTCGTCTCCAATCACTGTTGTGATCATGATCAAATGAGATCTTATACGGGTGAGCCCATTGTCTGAAAATAAAATAATATGCGTTATTACACGAACGCATTCTAGTCCATTCGCATATCCTCTCCCTTTTTATTATTACATTTTTTTCCTTTTGCTTCACTTGCTTATGCGCGTTCACGTATTTCCCTTTTGTTTCGCTCTCCTCTCCTTTCTCGTCCTCATCACCAGTGGTGATCGGTTTTTATCATTTATTATTGGATATTTAGCTCCAAACAAAAATGAAGTGAGTCGTGCCACGTAATTCTCATGCGTTCCCCGGACGGACAGTGTAACTGGACGAGGACAGTCAACCTCACACGGAATAATAATTTCTTTTGGTGTGTGTCCCATTTTTTGCTGGGCTGATGGGAAACGGAATCGGAAGCGAAATATTAATATTTTTTGTACGATTTGTAGGGAAACGCTTTTCAGAGTGTGAGTGAAAAAACCATAAAAAGGACTCTTCTTTCAATTGGAAAAAAACCGTTTTGATAATAGTTGACGGTGGTGGAGGCAGAAAAAAGAGAGGAACGTGGTTGTGTGCGGTGTTGGTGGTGGTGGCTTGATGATAGTTTTTTTTTGCTGGTCCTGTGTAACACTGTATACTGGGCATATGGGCAGGGTCCTTCTGGCTAGATATATATTTTTTTTTTCAAAAATATTCATCATCATTCAGTCTGTTGGTCCTGGCCCATCTAGCATCAGCAGAAAAAAAATGGTTATCTCATTTTCCCCAGTTGCATCACAAAAAAATGTACAATTTCTTCCCCAGTTGTTGTGTCATTGTCATTTTACGTGTTATATGATTACAGAGTGACTTGGCATAATTTTCAGTTTTTGTTCCTTTTTCTTCTTTATCTGGTCCTCGTTGTTGTCTTGATGTTAGAAGTCAGCCTGTCACAAAAGTCGTACTTTCATAATAGTATTAATAGTATATCCAGCCGGCCATGGGGCTTATTTACTTTGTTGTGTTTTGGTGGAATTGCGATTGACACTTTTTTCTGGATTTTTTTTTCACGGGAAAACAAGCAGTGAGTAGTGAGTGATCCGCTATCCGGTTCGTGCTTTTGTAGGAGTAAACGTGGTCATTCATCATCTTACTGATTGCTATTTATAAGAATACTTTCTGCTGATGGATGGACTTGAAAACTGAGGCCCAAAAAAAAGTCCAACAAGTTGGGATCCTTCTGGAAGAAAATAGTCTCCAGTGGGTAGTGGGTAGCGGAGTCCAAAAAATTCTTGTAGGAATTCTTCTTTTTTTTGCTACTCCTCCTCAGAAAAACATTTCAAAACAAGTTCACGCTCTGAGTGCATCCACGAAACAGTTCCCACCTTTGCGAGTAGCGTTTGTTTGAGGAAAAAACTGAAAGACGAGGGATTGTCACATTATGCACGGATGACCGACATGTCATATTTTTTGACGGGTTTGTGTGTTGTTGAATTTCTGATTCTTTCATGAGAAATTTTTGTATACGTTTCCTACACTCCAGTGAAAGATACTACTTGTTAGATGCCCTCAGTCTCCCTTTTCTCTTTCCTCTCGCATCTCACTTCTCCATCCCATCTCGATACGGATGAATTCTTTAAGAGCTTTCAAGAGGGAGGAAAAGAGACAGTGTCGGAGGACTAGCTCAGTGGCTTCTCATAACTTGCTTGCGTTGCTCCATTTGTGTGCTTTTTCTCGAGTGGGATATATTTTGTCAAGTGACCTTTAAAAGTTCAAACTAGTGTTTTCGGAGTAATTCCCTGCATTTTTATGGGCAGTGTGATAAAGTGATTTGTAACTTAATTTGGTGCAATTACCAATGTAAAAAAAAGAGTAAGCAACGAGTATTATGACAGAACTGACATTGTTTGTTGGCACGGAGGATGATGATGATGAGGAGTGTCCGTATATATCACGTAAGCCATTAAAGTGACTTTTTTATTTTGGGAGTGTGTGTGAGCCAGCTTTAGTAGGGAGATGGGAGACAGATGCGCTCTTTAAATATAAAAAAAATGTTGACAATGTTTGTCAACTGTTTAAGTAGTTTATGATTATGAAAATTTATCAAATACGGAATTTACGGGAATACGAAATTATTCGCATTTCTTTAGCTCCCTTCCGCTCTTGTGCTGGTGCAGAGTAAAAAGAAGTGAGGAAAAAATCTACACCATGAGGAGTGTCCGTATATATCACGTAAGCCATTAAAGTGACTTTTTTATTTTGGGAGTGTGTGTGAGCCAGCTTTAGTAGGGAGATGGGAGACAGATGCGCTCTTTAAATAAAAAAAAATGTTGACAATGTTTGTCAACTGTTTAAGTAGTTTATTTATCTGTTACTGAAAATTTATCAAATACGGAATTTACGGGAATACGAATTTATTCGCATTTCTTTAGCTCCCTTCCGCTCTTGTGCTGGTGCAGAGTAAAAAGAAGTGAGGAAAAAATCTACACCGTTTTCTATAATGAGTAGCAGACGATTGACCTGTGTAATTTCCGTTTTTATTTTGTGTTCTAACTATAATAGCAGAGATTGCGCTGTGTCGTTGTACAGGGAAATCATCAATTTTCATTTGTCTCCTTTTGTCAGAGTGGTGGGTGGACACAGGAAAATATAAGCGGATTCTTTTGGCAGATTAAAAACATCCATTTCGTATTTTTTTAGCGCAATAGCAGAAAAAAAGTACATGTCACTTGGCACCGTCCAACTCTGTAACCGTCACAATCATATTTTATCCGGGGTATTTTACTTCCAGAAAATTACTTTGTGTTTGGCTGCAGCAACTTAATGCATTAAATGCATTTACTGCAGCCAACGACTCAATCCTTTTTTTTAAAGGAAAACTCTAAGAGCCATTAAAAGACTTTTGACTCCGTTTACAACTCCAACCATTTTTTCCAGGGAGTAGCTTTACGGGGCAAAAAAAATCCAGTTGATTTTACATTGTGCATCCGGCAACTTTACTAACAGCATCATCCCTACATTTTCTCTAGGACTGGGCGGTCTGCGGTCATGATCATACTGAAGTTGTGAAAATGATAAGAGTCACAGTCCTCTTCCACAGATATAAAAAAAGTTCCCATATAAAAAACTGTTATGCGGTCTTGACAAGAACACTTTTTGTATGAAGTACATCGAGAGAGAAAAAAGAAAGTGCCCGGGTATTATTAATCATTTTTCTTTTTTAAGCACAAAGGGAAAGTGGTTAGTGGAAAAAATGTCTTGTGTATAAATCTGCTGCGTGAGTGAGTCCTCTTTACAGTGAAAAATAGGGGATTTGGAGGATGATTATTAATCATTTTTTTTAAGCACAAAGGGAAAGTGGTTAGTGGAAAAAATGTCTTGTGTATAAATCTGCTGCGTGAGTGAGTCCTCTTTACAGTGAAAAATAGGGGATTTGGAGGATGATCATGATGACGATAAGCAAATGTAATAGAGCCACTTTTACCACTTGGCATATGCCTGACTGCATGGACAATGGACAACCCTTTTTATTTCGTTCTATCCGTCTTCCTCCCTTTCTCCCTCTTCATGTTTCACTTTCACTCCATTTTTTAAAATGTAAAGTCGAAAAAAAGTATTTAGCGGCTCCCTCTCGAATTTTTTTTAAAATGGCCATTTCCTCTCCTCTTTCTGCAACCCTTTTTTTATTTCCTTTGACAAAAATAGATTTAAAGTGGGTAACAGAAAGAGAGGATTTTCTGGGCATGTGAGTTCTTTAGTGAAAAAAAAATAGTTTAGTGGATAGTGATGGTGTGCAAGATGATCACGGTGGTTGTGATGTGGCGGAGGTCGGTTGTTGTACTTTACATTTGAATGGAAAATCGATAAAAAGTGAGAGAGGAGAAGTAAGTTTTGTCCTCTTTTATACCCTTTCTGGACGATAATCGACATGAAGAAAAGGGATGATGTTGATGATGATAGCGCTGAGAAAAGAGAGGTGGAGGATGGCGACGACGATACATCATTTGCATTAATGCATTACACAATATCCCAAAAGTATATATCTTTTGGAGGTAATTTAATATGGAGGAAGGAGCGTGTGGAGGAGAGCAGGGCATGGAAATGAGGTTGAATGCATTTTTTTACTTATCATAAACATCTTATTCTCTGGTGAAATGGCTGGATGACCGTACTGGAGATGTGAGAGCTCCTTCTCCAGAGTCCTCATTGATCCGTTGTGTTTCGCTTCAAGTGGATGGAAATGAGAAAAAAGAAAAATGCATATCTAATGATGAGCTTGCTCGCTTTCTGGAGAAAAATTACCATAAACGCGGGGTAGTAAATGAGGGGGGGAAATGTGAAAACACGTTTGCAGAACTAGAAAATATTTATTTTGAAGGAGGAAGGGAAAAAATGCATTATAATTTGGCCAATGTCGAATACAAAATGAAAAACAGACTGAATATTCTGAAGAGTGGGAAAGCAACTGTCTTACGAAAGGAATACCTACGTATGAATACTCTAAAATTAAGTGTTTCATCGATATCGCTGATATTAATCACGGGAGGAATTATATTTCTTCGAGTGTTTCCACTGCAGCTAAATTACAGAGGACAAAATAATGGCGGTACTCCGTAAAGGAGAGGAGAGCTGTGTATATGCTGGGATATTGTTTTTATAAAGGACAGGATATACCTGAATAGAGTCCAACTAGGGAAGTCGGGGTTGCATCATCGCATCACCAATTCCTTTTCTTTCGCAGTCGTTGACTCTTGTTGGGAGAAAAAAAAGAGGGAGACAAGATTTATTCTAATTTCGGGTTCATTTGTTGACTTGTAAATTTGGATATTATTGTTGTAGTAGCCGTCCATATGGAGTTTCGTTGTCTTGAACTGTGCCCCATCTCATGTAGACATGGAGATTGGACACAGTTATCAAGATGAAAAAAATAACAGTTTTTTTTCGATCTCACGTAGTGTAAGTCGCCGCCGGGTCATCACTCGGTTATATAGCGCACCAGTAGCAATGAAATGTGTAAATAGGATGTGGGATAGGATATTGAATAGATCCCATTATTAGAAAAAAATATTGACAATCTTCTCAATCAGAGATGTAACCATTGCCAATTGAAGTTGGAGGACAATATGTATGTCTGTGGAGTCCATATTTTTTTTGCGTTGCGCGTCCAGCACACATAGCTCAGATTGCTATTGTCTCCTTTAAGTGTAGAAGGGGATGACGGAGATGATCTTTGTCGTCATTCTTGCTTATGTGGGATATGCCTCCGGAAAAAGAAATAGAGAGCTGTGATGCTGAATATTTTTTTTGGTGATGGTGATGGCGGTGTAGCTCGGGAAAAAAAGGATCTTGCTCTGATAACTACCTTTTTACTGGGAATATATATTGAGTAAGATATTTGCATATGATGAGGCAATAATTTTCTCCTCGCTCTATGTAAGCTCATATATGGGAGGAACTTGTTTTCGGGTGAGCGAGGGCAACCTCTATCTCGGTACTCAATCGAGGGAAAAAATATGAAGAAAAAAACGGAATTATGAAAATGACGCACGTTCACTTCCTCCAACTTCCTTGTTGACTTAACTGAGTCAATGAATATTTATCGATTGTTATGACAGAATGGAAAGCTTGTAGAATGGACATGTCATATATAGCATAATTTTTTTTGTTTTTCTTTCAGTGGACCAATATGCAGCAACGGCGACATCCTCCCCAACCTCCCACGGTGGCCCTAACGATACTCTTACGTGTGGCTCTTGCCAAAAGCAGTTTTCTCTCGGTGATATAGTCCGGTTCATAAACCACAAGGTGAAAACATGTCCAGCGGTGTCGGGGAGTGTTGGCGGAGCTGGACTGAGGAATGCTACTTTGAGTCACAGTGTCGCCCAAGTTCACCACTCGAATCAGGTGGCGGCTGCAGCGGCTGCGGCGGCAATTCTCAATAATAACAACTTTGAAACGAAAAACAATCACCATCACCCACATCACTATTTAGGGGAGAGTCCTAGCTCTTCGAATCCCTGCTCGGATGGGGAGGAAGATGACGAGGAGGAGGAGAGGGAGCAGCACTCATACGCCCGAAGTCTTATCAGCGCCGCTGCTGCAGGACTGGCCTCGTCCAATACGACAAACGGGCCAAATATCAACAACAATAATAACAATGAGGGGAAGCAGAGCGGCAACGAGAATGAAATGGAAGTGTGCAGTAACAACAGCACGGACGATATGGTCCTCGCAAACAATAACAATAACGTACTGAAAGAGTCCTCTGTCGGTGGTGGGAACGACAGTGCCAGTCTTAATCATCAGTCGACTGGCGATGAGGATGATGACGAGAAACAATCCAGTGCTAACAACGACATGACTGGCAACACAGGAGAAGAAGACTCCTCTGAGGGATCTGCCAATCATTTGACCAATCACTCGTCATCATCAACGTCTTCATCCCCATCCTCCTCGGGCAATCACCACCAACATCTCAATCACAATAACTTAATTCCAGTGGTTAAACCCAGCATTTCAGCCCCAATTAACCGTCGCTCCAAGTCTCATCATCATAATCATCACCATCATCACTACAATCAGCACTCCAAGAGTAAGGAGTCTTCTTCATCAGCATCTCACTCTGCCACAGCGACAATGTCTGCCGCGAAAAATTCGGGCACACCAGGGTCACCCTTTTCAGGTCAGTTCATTCATTTTCATTTTCATTTTCACAGACGTGCCAGCAAAATACACGCTCTTCGTCTCTTATTACAAAAAAAAATTACATCGTCATACCTGTTCTCTCAAGAGCTCTCACAGAAATGCTCAAGCATATAACATGATTTCCGGTGTGTATTTGAACTAGTTAATTGCATGAACGAACATTCAACATTGCGGTTGCAATTTTCATTGTGGATTTTGCTGGTCTCCGCTTGCTTGCTCTCGCGGTGTTGGCGGTCTCTCACACTCACAATCGTGAATAAAAAATGAATAATTTCTCAAAAAAAAACTCTTCTCAGTTGACCACTACTTCCCTTCCATTTTTTCTGCAAGGTTCTCATGTATTTATTTATTACTTGTATTTTTTGCTGAAAAATTTTTTTATATGATTTGAGCCGGTTGGTTGCCCCTCCTGATAATGGCGATAAGGTTGATTGGAGTGCTAAATGGCAAGGGAAAAAATTTAAAAAACCGCATTCTGTGCCTGGTCAGTAGTAGAATTAACGAGAAAATCGGGTTTTACATATTATTTTTTTCACTCCTTTTTTGCTCATGTCATTTCACTTGACATGACTCACACGCAGATAACAATAAAAATGCGCAAATAGACAAGAATAGCTCAGTGGTCATTTTTTTATGTGCTCCCTCTAATAATAATATTTTACGGGTGATAATAAACGCTCATGTTTCTAACTTCGCTGCTACCGGAAATTTAGCAAGAAGAAACAGGTGAATAAAAAATGCAGAAAAGAGCTGTTTTTTACCAAAGAAAATAAATATCCATATACGGAAAATGGTCAATCAGGAATTTACTCTCACAACGCCTCCCATATAAAAAAGTGGTGAAGGGAGACGCTTCACAAGTCATCTGGGAATAAAGTGTTTTGCTCACGTTTACAGTTGAGAAAGGTTAAAAAATGGTGTAGAAGGTGAGTCCACATTTATCACTGAAAAATGGGATGCAAAGTGTCCGTACAAAAAATATATATTTTCGCCTCCCCATCTAATCCACTTCCACTAGTGAAGGTGCACGATGCTCTATAAAAGATTGGGATCGGCTGCAAAAAAAAATTTCAATCAATTTCACAACAGTTTTTTCCACTTGAGACCCCGTCAACGAAACTCAAGACGAGGAATTTTGTCAACGAATATTAAAAAATAGTACGTTTGATGCTAATGTCAGCTTATTTTTAATCTGTCACATTACACATGCGAAATTCCTTTCACGTGTATAATTTCACTTGACTTTTTTTTGTCTTATCGGGCTGATCAGAGCAAAAAACTGCTTCCAATTTTCCCTTCTTCACTCCTATTTCTCCTATCGCTTCTATTCATGTCCGCCCATTATATTTGTCTTGGGAGATGCGTTAGCGTGATCTTGAATTTATATTTTTTTGGGAAGAAGGAAAAAAAAGAGGAGCAGAGGAAAATATTTTTTGTTCTTCTTCTTCGTCTCGGTTCATATGTCAATGCGCCGCCACTACAGTCTGTTACCACCTACCTCAGTTGCTATGCTGATTGTGTGTGTGTGCGGGGAAAAATAATCTAATTCAATGCTACACCACTTTTGCATTTTGATATGTTTTATTTTGTCTCATCATCTGTACGCCTTTTCTTGTCATTCATGATCAGGCCATCGGTCACAAAAGATAGGGCTGCTATCTATTCTTTTTTTTTTCCTCCCTGGTCATATAAAATTGACGCTTACTGGGAAAAGGATGGTCCTGTTCCGGTCGTTCTTCCCGGAGTAATAATATTAGCACAGGAAGCATATGCAACACCCGCTTGCGATGATGCTGTGACAGACTTCCCACACATTATTCAATTTCACTATCCGTTTTAAAATGAAACCAGGAGAAGAAAAAAAAGGGTTAGACAGTCATCAGTGGAACAACTGGCTACAAATGTGTAAATTATACGAAAAAATAAACCATTCCATATATATTTTTTTTTCTTTCGGGGAAAGAAATTAGTTGGGTAGAGACTGAGAGGGAGTATTAGTATTGATTCTGACATGTGTTTTTTTCTCCTTTTTTTACACACGCAACACCAGTCACTATGAAAAAAAAAGAATCAATGTCCAGTAAAAAAAGTCCTCATTTTTTAACCAAACGATCCGACAAGAAAAGGGTTTGACTTGTGAAACGACCTCTCCATCATTCCCGTTTCTCATCATTAGAATAAAATCTATAAAGTTTGCACCAGATAGTGTGCTTTGGATTTAGCAATTGTCATCTTGTACAGTATGTGGGAGCGTACCAAAAAAGAGAATATATTTTGGAGATAATTTCTGGTCGGACCTTTTCAGACTTGATGCTCCAAAGTTATAATTTTTTTGGAGAAGAGGGACAAAAAAATTGCACTGTTATTACCAAGTCTAGTCACTATCCAGTCCTTATGTAACATCCGA
>JAHZND010005296.1:0-52997 GCA_027744115.1 Acrocyrtus sp. NNG-2020
AGCAAAAATATCAATAACTATCTCTTCCGAGAAGAGAAAAGAGAAAAATAATTTGTTTTCAGAGGAAGCTTGTTTCCTGCGAGTATCCCCGATATCATTTTCCTCTCGAAAATTGTCTAATACAAAAATACACAAGAAACTATAAAGAAATTCTTCTGGAGAGTGTGTAGCAACTGCAATTTGTGTCGTATCAAGGGAAACGTGAGTAATTTGAAAATGATGGATTTTCACCACACTTGATTTTCTACCCTGTCTAATGTAATTATAGTTACAGTCAGACAGAGGGAAATAAATTGTTAGTTCTGCTCCCTTAGTCCTCTACCCGTGCTGTGCTTCTGTTATAGTGTCGTGACCGTAGCTGCGATCATTTTCATCGAGAAAGATGTATACTAATATGTCACGTCAGCGATCATGAATTGAAAGGGGGAGAATAGAGTTAGTAGTGATGATTATGATGAATGTATGAGGTTATCTGCTACAGCTCTCCAAAAATAGCAACTGGAAACTAGCAGGAGAGGAGGATAAGTGTGCCTGTATGCTATCAGCTATGGTTGGAAAGAGAGGAAGTTCGGGTGAACAAGTTTTTGAAGCAGGCTGCGGATAATGTATATACAGCTCGAAGTATTTCATGGCAAGGCACTTGACAGTATTAATAGTTAATGGGAAGGAGAATTGGAAGGATAAATTGCATAATTTGATACTGGATTGCATTATGCTAATAAAGTCATTTCCTTCGACTATGTATTGGTCCGTCATGTGGAATAATGTGGCTTGAGTGTGTATGCAGAGCTATGTGAGCTTGTCTCTTTTTTAAGTGACACTCCTGGATGAGAGTGGGAGTGGTGTTTTCTCATTCCCCGCTGCAATCAATTCAACTCCAAAAAACAAAACCCAAAAATAGGCGCACGAGGCGCAGACGGTGCTTCAGCTTTTTTGCAAAGCGCTAACCTGGAATGGCGAAGATAATGATGATGACTTGATCATTTCATCTCGTATTATCTCGTCTGCTTTTTCCTCCACTCTCTGCCTACTGGATAGTGTAGGTTGAGAGCAACTCTGTGGATGGTACGTGTACACACATGAGGAGAGCTGAAGCTGCTCGAAAAATTGGAGATGGCGAGTATTTCGGATTAGAATAGGAAAGGAAAAGGTGAATAGGAAAAGCGTTCAGTTCATCTCCCCTGAATCATTCACTTTGCACCTTCTTAGGGGCAATATATTTTTTTTCGTTGACTGTTATCCCATATCAGACGGACGTATATCCCGTTAAACCTCCAGCAATAAAATATATTTTGACGGGGAGTATAATGTCAGGTAGCCGCGCCATAGTTTGGTAATGCACTTCTCCTTCTCACTCTATTTATTTTGGGATAGGGATGGGAATTGGATGGAGGCAAGGAGCGGAGACTTTTTGAGGTCTGCGAAAACAACATAGCACACACACGTACTCAGGAAAAGCAGTGCTTCCTTTCCAGCTCACCTTTCTAAGGTAGAAAATTTTTGGAATACGTGGAGAGCGCCACGGACTTTATCGTTGTTTGGACGTGGAGGAAAAGCTTAGGTGGGACTATAAAGATAAAGGTTGAGTTGATCGTGTGAAAGTGCCTGTCAGCAAGATTCTAATTTCATTTCCATTCCTTTCATCTCGCCATTCACATCTTCCGTGTTTCGCTGCCCTCATTGGAGAAAAAAAAACATATGCCCAGCTGAGCTCATATTCTTGCCTTTCTCATGCCCCTTACAAGTCCGCAATGACACGCAGTTTTTCGGGTATACGTGGAGGAGTAGATTTTGATGACATTCCCTGGAAAGGGGACCGACACACACTAGTTACGTGAAACGTAGATGAAGGCGGCTTTCACCGCTAAGTCTTTGGAATACCATTTTTTTGGATACCTTTTGCAAACTTTTATGCCTAGCATGCTAATTTTGTCTCTTCCCTTGAAGCTTTTCCCTTGCGAAATCAATCAAATTTCCGTCTCCCAGACTGTTAGTGCACGGACAAATTTAGCTTTTTTTACTCTTTCTTCTCTCGAAAAAAAAATGTGGCTTTGAAGCACTCGAAAAAAGCATTTCCCTTTCAAAGTAAACTTCAACTGTATGGCCTACTTGAGAACAGAAGTTATCAATTATAAAATGGGAAAATGGCTGAAGGGCACTTCTGTGGGAAAGAGCGTCGTTTGGTAGGGAAGCACTTACTGAGTCAAAATCCACACAAAAAGGGCAATTACTGTTATATTCCTGCCTTCTGGTTTTCGCATAGTGCGGGAAAGTTAACAACATGAGCAAAAAATAGGAATAGGATCTATTCCAGGTGAAAGTGTCATCCTCCCATCACATAAAGCAAAGGAGGAGAGAGATTTTGTCAAAGACATTTGCTCCATTTTCTGTCCCTTTCTAGCGAGCAAATAGTCCAAAATGTCTAAGCTAGATTCGCCGGATTTCATATATACCTTTCCTCACTTCTACTCTCACCTTGTGCGACCAAAAAAGAGCTTTTCGTAGTTAGATTTATGACGGGCAGGAGTTGCGGCGGGAGTGAGGTCTCCATAATCACTATTATTTTCATGCTATTCCCGTCACAGAAAATTGCAGACGAGCAAACAATTTCCTTCTGGGAAGTTGCACACAAGTCTCCCCCTCCAAACCATTTTCGTCCTTGTTTTGTTTGCTTGCACACTCCACCAAAAATTATACAATTACAGGATGAGTGCCACTAGTGCAGCTCCCTACTTATCTTCGTAACTAAACTCGATCTTTAATGTTCCACTCTAATCTCGCGTTGCTCATTTCACTCAATGGCTTACTTGTAAATGAGCGTGCAGCTGTTCAATGAACCGGGCGAAAATGCTATTCCCTGTATAACGGTATAAAATAACCTGAGTTTTTTTTCTTTAGTGGCGGCGAGCTCTCACCGGTTTCATTGAACTTTAGGAAGGGATATTAAAAATGATTTTGAGTTGGACTTTGGACTTTGGACTTGCTCCCTTCCGCTTTTCAAACTTCTGGCGGATTAAATGTGATGGGAATCGAAAGGGGGAAAATTGGGAGAGTGTAATCCGTTCGGATTTTTCGTGTTCCAGGAACAACGGGAAGAGGCTGATTGTACCCACCTGTTTCTTAATCAAATAGTCGCAGACGTTGATAGCAGTCCTAATTGGATTTGGATCCATGAGAATAGGTGAGGCGATGAGTGTGGTTCCACGGTGTACGTATATCGATTTGAAGTTGAGGTGCTGAAAACAAAGCAAAGGGCAAGTCAATCACGTAAATACAGCCAATTACAACAGAAATCGGAGAGATATCATTCTCTTCCCGGAGATGCTCCATCTCTCTCGCTCACTCTTTTCACGCGGAAATTTGCTGATATGGGAAAGCTCCTGCTATTTTCCATCAACAACAACAAAACCCCGATCTTACATGACACAACTCATTCTCGCAAGAGAAAGGAGTGCTTACAGTGTCACCGGGAAAGCTTTGGGGCTTTCCCGCTTCTGTTTTCCCACTTTTCCGCCTCACTCCAAAACTGGTCGCTTTTTTTCAAAAATAAAAATAAACGCGAGCAGCAAAAGGCAAAGAAATGGATGCGTTTCCTTCTCCACTTTTGACTCCATCATCCGTTTTTTTTGTTTTACTTACTCCAGCCATTTTTGTGACAGACAGAGTATGTCTATTTCTGGGAATGTACAAAAGCCATAACAAAGCCGGAAAAGGCATCCATGCGTGTGTTGTACGGAGATTATCCTTCGTCTCCGTCCTCTGATTTGGGAGGAATGTGGTGAGCAGGAAGTAAAGGGAGTAAAAAAGGAATACTTTTATTTTCTCCTTTGTAGCATTTCCTTGACTTTTTCTTGAGTACGGAGATTATCCTTCGTCTCCGTCCTCTGATTTGGGAGGAATGTGGTGAGCAGGAAGTAAAGGGAGTAAAAAAGGAATACTTTTATTTTCTCCTTTGTAGCATTTCCTTGACTTTTCTTGCCACCACTCCCCGGTATTGGCAACAGCAAAAAAATTTTGTTTGCTAATCATTTCTTTTTTTCTCTCTCTAGAAATAGCTCGCTTTGTATCTAGGAGACCGTGGTGGAATAACTTCAAAGCAAAAAAATGAAATAGTATCTTGAGGAATGTCCAACTATCATAAAGAGACTTTTTTTTCTACATGAGTAATAATCATGACGTAAATAAGAAAAGAGAAGAGGGGAAAAGGACAGAGAGTGAAGAGTATAATATGCGTGCGTCTTTTCTCTCTTTTCTCGTTTATTTTTTTGCTTCAGCAGACAAAAACATTCACTACTGAAATTACTAGCATTGCAAATAGCTGAAATAATTTGGTGAAAAAAATCTAAACATGCCTCTATTAATTTCTAAATAGATGTGCGCAACAAAAAAATATATTTTTCTGCTGGGAGCTGTCCAAACATACGGCTTTTTGTCAATAGAGGTGAAATCCTGAGAAGCATTCTAAGCACCTTCCCATCTTCTATTTTCTCATTTTATCGAATTTTTGTGAAGAATACGTAGAAAAGAGAAGTACAAGAAAAGGCAATATATCCAGGTTTTTCTTCCTTGAGGCCAAGACGGTTTAGACAAATTTTCTACGTCTGCATATAGCCGCGTTCCACATAGAAAAGAAGTTTTTTAGGAAGTTTTTTTAGATGGATAGAGAGAAATGGAGCTAAAGTGGGAACGGAGTGTCACCATATAATGGTTTGGAAAAGGAATGGATCTGTGTGAAAGAAGAAGCTTTATTTATTTTTTTGTGAATTTTTTTTTCTCTCTCCGGTTTCCTCTTTTCTTAAAGAATCCACTACTGGAAGAAAATGCTTATAAGGAGGGAGGTTGTCAAGTCAGATGTTGTTATTGTTGACTGTGTAATGGTGGCTACATGGTTAGTGGAGGATATGATGGCGTGAGAATGGAGAGAATGGGAGTGCGAATGTGAAGCGATGAGAGAAATGAAAGAAAAAAATGGGATGTTGGCTGCTGAGTTGGTTTTTTGGAGGGACTGGGAAGAAAAGGGCAGACAGCGGAGAAGGAAAAAATGAAGATTACTTCATTTCACATTTCCATTCCATTTCATTTCACAATGCACAATCTATTATTGATGCAATTTGTTGTGGAAGTGGGAAAAGATATGGGAAGATGAGGACATGGGATTGGTATGCGTGTGACGGATCTTAGTGTGGCGGAGAGACTTAGTCTTCAATAGACGAGTGTGTTATTGGCGCGCACACCGCGCCACCCCAACATCATCATTCCGAAATTTTTGCTAGAAGACAGCCTGCAGAAAAAAATTGAAAGAATGGGAGATTGAAAAGCGCATTTATTGAAATCGGATGGGGCATGAAGGGAAAGAATGCGTGTAGCGGTTGGCTCGATGAGGGAGCTGGACGTGCTATCCGTATAAGGTGCACATTGTTGGATATGTGCATTCCACTATTACGAGTGTATGAATGGACTAGCCTCTTTTATTCTTTTTTTTCCAATATGGTGCTACCATCATAATTCCAAGTAGTCTTCATTCAGGTGTGGTATGTGTGGGAAGTGGGAAGGCGAAATTTGTAAGATTTCCTTTACATACTTGCTAAGGCTTCTTAGAGACATGAAAGGGAGCAGTGAATGGGACACGGCGCTTTTGTTCGGCTATTCACTTGGTAATTTAAATGCGCAGATGGAACCGAGCATAGGAGAATAAAAAATTTCCACTTGGCTCTTATTGTTGGAGCTTTTAGTTGGAGAAGGAGACACCAGCTTTAGTATATGCCTTTATAGAGGGAATGTCTTTTTTTTGTAAGAAAAAAAATTATTTTTTTGTGCTTTCTAGTTACCTGTATGGTTTCATTAAAGGTAGAAATAGACTTATTGTTGGAGAGTACTCCTCCAATCTGGTAGTCGGTTGGATTATTGAGCAAAGGCTTTTCTGTTGTTTTACTATTGGTGTAACTGTTGAGGTCACCATAGCCACTTCCATAGCTGGGGGTGTAGCCGGAGCCACCCCCGCCTAGACTATTGCTACCAGTGCCGGAGCCACTATTGCTACCGCTGGCATCAGAACGGAGTGTGCTGAAAGCTCCACCAGAACTGCTTGGCGAGAAGGACGCGCCGGCAAATGCTCCTCTGGTTTGAATGACGACACCGCTGGACACTGCCAGGAGTAGTAGAGGAACGAGATGAGTTGTAAGTGCAAGGAAACGAGGAGGGGAAGTAACCAAAGTCTTCATTGTTCCAACACCCCTGAACACACATGCAAGCTGGATTACGGGTGGACGGGATCTTTCTTAAAATGTTATTACTATGGATACTATAGCAATGTTCTAGAGCAATCACTAATTAATGATGGACTGGTAGACATTTCACTTGCAGTTAGTTTTTTTAAATATATTTTTACGCTATTCCTAGCAGAAAGTCTATCCACTCGACTGGGCGAGGAACACAGGGCGTATTAATAATTCTAATAAAAATAAATCTTGTCAGAGTTCTCCCCACCTTGGGAGGATGTTATAATAGAGGTGGGCTCATTCCACGAGAATTTCTCTGTCTATTATTCACAGTCAGGAAGGAAACACTAGTCACTGATTAGGTTAGGCCATGTCAGACAACTTGACATTGACGACGACGTGTTGACTTAATGCGCACTCCCGCTATCCTCACTTTCATCACTGTCACATCACAACTGGAACGGTACACTTGTCCACGGAGCCAAGTTTATGTGTTCATGGGGAGCCACTATAGGGACACACGTGAGAAGTCGAGCACACGGACTGTTCGAGGAAAGGTGCCGGTTTTTCTGGATGCGGGGAGAAATGCAGAGGAACAGTGAAAGCACTCACATCGGTGCAGTCAGCGGCACCACCACAGGCATAGTGATGGGTGGTTGCACAATACCATATATTAATATCTTATGCAAATACATTATCCCTGTCTTCTGTCTACTGGCTCTGGCTCTGCTCTACAATTTGTGCGCTATTTTGTTCAATTTAGGAAATCTCCTGAAATTTCTGACTGCACGATAGCAGGGGCAGAGCGTGCAAAGACTCAATCCAAATGAAAATATTGACAAGTCGGGCTAGCAGAATGGGATTACAAAGTCTTTGGAGAGTCGTCGTTTCACTTTTATTTCTTTTTTCCGAGTTATGCACCCCTTCGTCTTCAGACAAGCGATGCGTACAAATGAAAACTTTTCGTCTCTCGCAGCCAAAGTTCATTCTTCAGAAACGGTGTGCAGTTATCACACAACTCCACTTTCAAACCACTTTCAAAGGAAAAAAATGCTACACCAAAAGGAACAATTTCAACCCACCCGCGTACTTGCGTCACGAAAATCTTATTCTGAAAACTTTATTCCGTCACTCTTTCTCTCGCTATATTTATTTTTACAAAAAACGTGTCATTCCCTTGAAAATCAGTTGCATGTTATTTTCTGTCCTCAATTGTCAAAAAAAATGTGTACGTAATTAGAAGGGAATGAGAAACCGGGCTAGAAATTCTGAAAGATTAGACAAAGTTCGTTTTGCAGAACAACCGCTTTTTCTCATTTTATCTTTACAACTCCGTTTTCTGAGTTGACTGTGCGTATGGCCATTTTTTTCGCGTTTTACTTTTCCAAACAAAAAAAAGTGTGGCGACAAGTAAGAGAAGACGAACTGTCGCGTATTACGTTGACGACGGTAATATTTGAGGATGAAGGATAAGTATGACGACAACGAAGGGAGAAATGAAACTAGTCCTGAAATTGTTAGACGGAGATGAATAAAAACGAGCGAAACGACTAGATGAGTTGACGGGAGGGGAAAAAATTGGGAGAAAGGAGAGAACGCTGGAGAAAAGTATACAGCGAGAGAAACAAAGTCTGTGTGAATATGTATGTGAGCAGAGATAGAGAAAGAGAGACTGGAAGAGAGAGAGTGAGAGCGAGTGTGTGCGAGTGGATGGGAGGATGATCAAGATCTGAAGCTGGAGAACGACACACACAAACTCTTTCAGTGGGATATTGCAGAGTGAAAAAAAGTGAGGAGATGCTGGAAAAGAATGTGTGATGTTGCTCTCAGTCTAAAGAGAAGAGAAAAAACCGGTCCTTCGAGAGAGAGTGAAATGGGAGCAGACACCCAGGTTTTTCTCTGCTTTACTCCATCCAGCCACATGCTTTTCCCCGTTACATAAAAACTTTTGGCTCCGTGTTTTGTCTGCCTCATTTCTACTCCATGTACTTTCCACTTTTCTTCTTGGCTCTTTTTTTTCAGAAAGAAAAAAATATAACCAAGCAGAAGGAGAAGAGAGAAGAAAAAAAAAGTGGTAAAGGGGGGAAGATACAGACGGATGTTGACGAGCATGTTAATGCTCCTCTGAGTTAGGAGAGGAGAATGGATATAAAAATTATGTGAATGAATACGAGAGCGAATCTTTGCTTGCTCGCTCTTTTTTTTCTTCTTCTTCTTCTCCGTCATCCAGCTATAAGAGTAAAGGAAGACGGGAAGCAAAAAAAAGGAAAGTGTGTTGTGCAAGAGAAGGAAAAAATACGGCGTTTGGTTGAAAGGAGGGAGAAAAATAATGGAGAAAGGCTCTTACTTACTCTTCTTAACTCAAAGTTATTATCATCAAGCTCAGTGTGTGTGAGATAACAACGTATTTTATAAGTAATGCAGGTATGCATTTCATAAGTGGAAGAGAGAGGGCGAAAAGTAGAGATTGAGAGAGGAAGGGAAAGTTGAGATGGATAAGCTTACCGCAAAGAGCATAGCTCTAGCTAGTTCCTTTTTTGCTTGTGAGTAAATACTTTTGGAGGAAGACATAATGTAATGTAAATCCATCGGAAATAAGATGGAAAGAAGGAGCCACGGTCAGATTTTCCTATTATGTAATGCTCCCATTACGAAATGATGTGGCATGATATGTAGCTCTAAGGCAAACGATGAAGAAACTCTTCTCCTCCACTTACTCTCTTTCTCTCCCTCTCCCTCTTGACTTTCTCTCTCTTTACGTTCGTCAACATTTGCTTTAAAAAGTGGTGGAATGCACTTATTTACATTATTATCCGGCGTACTATAAGTTTTAAAACAGAAGGGAAAAAAAGTTGGTCTTTGCTCTTTCCTATCCGGAAGCCGTACACAGACAAAAATGAAAATGAAGCTAAAAGGAAAAAAAACCGGAGCTAGAAGTGGATCGTGATGCTGACGATGATGATGTTGCTGATGGTAATGCCATAAGCCAACTTTTTTCTCTCCTAATCTGACCGGCCAGATGTGTGAGAAAGCAATGTGCATTATAAAAGCGGCATTCATTCCTATCCTCCGAGATATATTTAAGCGTAACAAAATTACAAAGTTTAAATTTAGACCTGAGAGAAAAAAAAAGTTCTAATGTAAATGTGGAAGCTCAACGTAGCATGCACAAGAAGATAGGGTCAGAGCTACAGAGCGAAAGAGAAGAGGGAGTCAGCATCATCAGCACAGTTCAAAGATTCCATTCTCAGCAGAAAATACACGGCGGACTGGAGAAAAATAGGAAAAAGCATTAGGGTAAGAGTGAGGCCGTCTGCTCCCGTCTTACAAATCGTCAACTTTAAGAAGTAGCAGGGAAAGCTCAGTCCGGAGAACATGCTTTCTTCTTTTTCCTCAGCCATTTCCCAGCCTTTAGTGTTCCCGAGGAAGGGAGGAAAGAGAAAGCACAATGAGAAAAAAGCATTGAAGGATGTGGTGCTGGAGTAGCATAGTGTGGAAGGATTGTGGATAGCGGATTTTAAGCTCTCCGCATTTGTAGATAGACGTGTGTGCCTCCATTCACACGTACTCCTCTGGAAATACAACCTGGATGCTGGAATGCTGAAGAAAGTTGGGAAACTTGCTGATGAGTGCACGCTCTGTACTAGCAGCTCTCTCTCTCTTTGCAAAGCTATTTTCATCCAGACTCCATAGTTTCCTCCATAACTGGAGCGTTCTTCACTAAAGACAATAGCCTTTAAATACACACGCCTTTGATTCCCCATTTTTTTTCCTTCGCAGTCCACGCTACCTACCCTAGCATTACGGACTTGGTGGTGGTGGTGGCAGTATAGTAGTGGAAGGGAGGAAGAGCGAAAAAAATAAGTCGGATGTGTTTTTTCCTCTTTTCCCTGCCTTTCGCTTTCTCTCCATCCTCTTTTCCAACGGATCAGTCTACACTTTCACTTTTATGTTTGGCTGGATGGTTTTCGCTCCCTGCCTCCCCTTTATGTGAAGTTATTCCGGGAGCAGTAGCACAGTAAATGTTCCACCATGATACGTTTATGGCAGATAAGAGGGAGAAGCTGTTATGTGAGTGTGCAGGGAAAGTGCACTTCTCCAGTGCCAGTCTCTCCGCTAAAAAACGTCTACAGAAATATGTGTGTGTTTACTCACTCCAGTTAGGAGGCAGACAGGGATACACATGGTGAATTGCATTTCGCCTCTCTCCTTACTAAGATCGATATAGGCTCCACGAGTACTCGTTTTCCGTTTTTTTTTCTGACGACAAAAAAAATGCTCTGTACTCCTTACTGGGAATGTAAGGATGATCGCAGTGATGAGGATGACGGGACTCAGAAAAAAAATGATAAAAGTAAATAGAAGGAAATAGGTTTGTATATAAACACAGGCTTGTTGCTCCCTCGCCAGAAATAATATACAAAAGAAATTAGACGGCTTGGTTTTTACGACTCCCTTTTCATTCCAGCAATTTTCTTGCAAAAAGTGTGGGAATATAAGGTGAGATTGGAATGGATAGGGAAGATATTATGCTGAGTGCAGGTCTGAAGTAGAAAAGTTGGGGAAATGAATGAAATCTTTAAGAAAACTAGAGGACCAAGATCTTCTCCTTTCCCAGGCTTTCCCGGTATATTTTGTCAAGATAGGATAGAATCTGAAGAGAAAAAGTTGATCCGTCTTGAAAGAGAAATAAATATTTTTAAAAAATTATATTCACAAAGACAGGCTACGTGATGTTGTTGGCAAAGGGAAAATATTTATCTTGATCTTGGTTTTTTTTTGCAAAATGCATGTTTGAGTGCACACCTTTTTTGCTCTAAAGCTCATTTCGAGATGAGAAGGGGTGGAAGGAGAGAAAAGAGAGGAAAAGAGTGACTTCAATTTATTTCCGTTTGATTTACAACTTGTCAGTATTTTTACTGGATGTTACTTCCGTTTGCAATATAAAAGGGTAACCCCTTTGCTAGTGGGGAGTGCAGGGATGGGAGAGATATAGCGACTGTTTTTCGGTTTTGTTTTGCTTTTAATGTGACGATAACCAATCACACCAGAGCGAGCAGAAAGTTTTGAAGGGGAAGGATGGGAATAAAATGGGAAAACGGAAAACGATAAAACAGCCGTTTCACTCGTTTTCTTGCCAGTCTCCGTGGATGACAGTTTTCTGTAGACAGTGGGATGGCTTTCATAATCCAAAATTAGTTTTTGTACTTTTCCCCAAATGGAAAAGTCTCTGGAAGAAGATTACCCTGTACATGAGGGATTGGGATACCCGTTCAACTGTAAAATTGAGGAATGCTCGTGCTGATCTTGGGCAGCTCACACAGTTTTCCAGAGCCATTCATGTGCCCGTTTAGTGGGCCTTTTTCTAGAAAAAATGGCCCCAATAAAGTAAGCTGTAGTATTGGTGGGCGAGTCCGCTACAAAAAATAATTAGCTATAAAGACTACTCTTTTTATGCGTCTGTCCCTTGATAGCTTGCGGAAATCTTTTTTTTTTGGAAGTGTAAAAAATATCAATGTGGAAGGTAGAACGAGTGTCACGTCGCCTCATTTTACTCTTTGTTACACCTTCTCCCCTACAGCGCTGAGAATGAAAGCAAAAGCAGTGCGTGGAGTGATCTACCCTGTGTGGCTATAGTGTGCCAAGGCTGGAGAGGACTGGATTCAGCCAGACGTCTTTCAAGAAGAGGCACGCTTTGCCCATTTCTGTTTATCCACGTATTCCTTTTTCTTCTCCCTCAATCATTGGGATTTCCAGTGCTGCAGTAGTCTTTTTTTTCATTTGCGGTGGGGCTCACAAAATCAAATGAGTTTGGGGAATGATATGACGGAGAATCGAGTAAATAAAGAGACTCTTCTCATTTCTCTATTCAGGACAAACTCATTTCCATACATTCCATTTTCGTGTATCTGTCACAAAAGAGAAGGCAGTGGAATGTGAAACGACGATTTTCTGTCCCCATCTTACTCGTTGCGGATATGAAATGATGGTTTGTCTGAGGGTGTTTGTGTATTCTTTAGTGGCTGGTTAATTTGGAATGGATGCATTGTGCCATCATTTTCTTTTCCCTTGCTTTCCCACTGTATCTTTCAAGATAATCATTGCCATCATCATCCGTCTTATTTCTATGGCTGGTTGTGCCTTATCTCCCTCCACTTTCTCTCTCACAACGACTAAGCTCCGAGCAAATCGGGGGTGGAGTTTCCATTTTGTTGTTGGCCTTCTTCAAAGGAGACTTATAAAATGATGAGAATCTCTGGATGTCTTCTTGTGGTGTCGTTTTCTTGTAATTGAGTGCATTTCCCTATACATAAAGGATGGGCTTCTGCTGTGCCTTCAGCTCTATTCAGTCAAGCCAGAGCTCGTATATTTGAGGAGAATAAAAGTTGTCAAACTTTTTCCACATCATTTCATTTGAATTGGGTGTGTATGCATATATAGGCTTTTTATGCTTGGAGGAAACAAAAAAAATGAGATATTTTTGCTCTGAATTTTTGGTGGTGATGTTTCAGCTGCGGGGGAGAGGAGAGGGAGTTTTTTTTTGAGGAGAAGGAGAGACACTTTCATTTTCACAGCTTTATTGCTCATTTGCGGAGAAAAAAAAGTGTGTGTTTTCTCCGTTTATCTTATCTGGTGAAGAGAGGGGAAAAGGAGAGGATACTTTTAAGAGCTCATTTCTGGAGCACAAAAGAGGAAGCTTTTTATGGGAAGAGTGAATGTGTGTGGAGTGCATGTTATTATTATTTTTATTATGGGATAGACGACCCACCCATGCACACATATATTTTATTGGGGGAAAGCGTACTTTTAGTGCTGGGAAGGAATTGGACGGGGGAAGTGAGGTTGACAATGTCATGTCACTTGAAAAGGGATATAATGGCGCTCAGGTTGTTCTTTATTTTTGGAAATGGGAGTACTTCGTCTTTCCTCACTATTAACCAGTGTGTGTAGCTCCTCCATGTTTACTACTTTTATTGCTCTCTCAACTTCTTCCAAGGAGACTTTCCCTTTAATTTAGAAGGCAAATGGGGGAAAATGACTGCAGAAATGAATGAGGCATGAAATTTCCTGCAATACAATTTATTTTTTGGGTTGGAAGGTGTGCCACTCTCCCTGCTGTTCCGCTCTCATTTCGTATCCTTTTTAATTCTGGTGTGCTTCCTGGCTAATCCAAATAATTACTCTCTGGGTGACAATGTGCATGCGCATCGCAGCAATTATACTTCCTTGCATAGTATGATGGGGAGGGGGAGGAGGCGGTGTAATAGCGGGGAGCTGTAACTATATGGACAAAAAAATAAATAATTAGTGCTTTTTTTCTACACTTTCCTTCCAAGAAATAAATTTCAGTAAATGTAAAATACTAAAAAAAATGGGTATACGTCTGAGAGGAGTTGCGTAATTTTTTTTCATGCAAAATATATGAGAAAAGGGTCACATAAATAAAGGTAGACTGGAGTAGTTGTGTCCTTTCTCTCTCACTCTGCCCATTTCTCTTGTCATTTCTGCCTCTCTCCTGGAGGAAAGTTGCTTTCCAGTTATTTTTGCAAACTTTATTTCGCAAACGATCAAAGAAGGACGACGAATTTCCTCCATTTTGTAATGGAACGAGGATTAAAAAGAGCGGTGAGGCGAGACGGTAAACTTATAGGGTACGTATGCAAAAGTGATTCTGGAACATGTTCAAATTTTATTTTCTTTTCTGATTATTTTGAGACCATTACAGGGGAAGAGAGGAAGAGCGACAGAACAGAGGGAGAAAAAGGAGAGAGGAAGAGAGAGCACTATAGAGATAAAAAAAAGTTTAGAGGAAAGGATACAAAAATGAGAGGCATTTTGTACACGATATGAGATGGCATAGGAAATAGCGAGACATTGTACTCCGCTTTACTTGCGTTTTCCTAGATAAACTCAAAACTTGAGGTTGCATGAAGTCGCCATTTCTAATAAAATGCTTGGCATTTTGGGAGAAAGGATACAAAATTTCATGAAATGAGTATGTGGCTCGCATAATATTTTTGAGTGGAGTCCTTCCCATTCTCCCTAGGTGAAACAAAATGGAACAAATTTGGAAAGGCAGGAGGGGAAAGTTAGCTAGACAGGAATCGCCTGGGTGGATCGGAAGAGGGATACATGCAAAGTAGGGAATAAACAAAATGTCCTTTTATCAGCTCGGCTCGATGTACATCTGCGGTTCTAGTTACGCTTCATTCCTCTTCCTCTACTCTCCAGGCTAATCAGGGAAACGATCTCTGAATCTCTGAGCGGAATACCAGTGAAATGAAGTCAGTACAGAAAAAGCTCTCTTTTTACTTTTAGCTTTATTTTTACTCTCCAGCTCTCAAACCAAATCGAATTATGCGTTTTTTTTTGGAAAATTGTGAATAGTACGAAAGCAAACTAGTTTCCCTCTTCAGATAAAAGCATTTTATGTTTGGTAAGCAATTGGCACTCAAATTATACTAATAACTTTCACAGAAAAAACAGGTAAGTACTTTACAAAAAGGTTTTTTGTGCGGCTTTCCATTAGGTAATATAGCGAGAAAAGGATTATTTGTTGAAAAGGGAACTGAAACTTTTATTTCGGTAGGCTAAACAGTCGAAAAAGCTGTAATGATGGAGGTCATTCAAAATCGAGCTAGTCAAGTACTCTCATGTTCTCTGATCTCTCCCAAGAGGTAAGAGCAGTTCAACCATGGCAAATATAATTGTTCTTTACGAGAAGACAATAATAATCCATTTTCGGGATTATAACAACAAGTCAAAAAGCAATGTGATCTGTGATGCAATCAAGAAAAAATAACAAAAAAAATTTAAAGGATTTCCTTCTCTCGCTGTCTCTGTGTACAGCGTTATTATTTTTTTATATTTCAGGTTATACTCTGTATTGCAGCACACATGCGGGCAGTAGGGACCTCAGGAACAGTATGCAACTACTTAGAACGAGGATAAAAAACTGTGCGGAAAAAAATGAGAAAAAAGTTGGCTTGTTGAAGGCTAGCAGAAAAAAATACAATTTTTGGATTCGAGACATGCCCGCTGTGCACCACGGGCTATGGAAGAGTATAACATGACAACAAATTATATGGATGGAACGGTGTGTGGTGTAGTGGAGTGCTCACCGTAGGTACTTGCAATTTCACATATTGGAATAAAATACTTTTCTCCTCGGTGCTCACTATTAAACGAAATGATGACATTCTGCGAGAGGAGACCGATGCAGAAAAAAAGAGAATTTTTTTTTCTAATGTTGTGCTGTCAGTTGCCACGGGTGTTCTTTACCAATATTAAGCTTTTTTTTCTCGTTATGTATGTCGCACACTTGAAAATAGTAGCATGGCAAATTTTTTTTTGGCAGAAAATTTTTTTTCCGGCTCTTTTGTATTGACAACATACACAAAATATTTATGCTGTATTGGGTGAGGAATTTAGGAGAGACAAGACTAGTAGTACAAGTGAGCTGACATCACAGTTACACTGAAATGCTTTGCGTGCGTGGGATGGAAAGAAGGGAATGATGAAGGGGAGATAGAGGGAAAAAATTATTTATAAGGTTGTGCCCTCTTTTTCTTAATACTTTTTTTTCTTTATCGAACTTCGCGCCTCCTTCAATTAAGGGGGGAAAGTGAGGATGACATTAAAGTGTTAATGGAAGGGACGTATAAAGAGTGTCAAATGGCACTAGACTGAAATTGTCTTGCCCTTTTCTATTTTATCTTGCTTTGCGTTTTTAGGCTCCTCCGGAAACGAAAGTGTGGAGGAGGAAGCCGCCCACAGAAACCGCAAACACGAAAAGAGCGGCGTCAAGAGAGGGAGAGAGAGATGCAAGTTTGTTGTTTCCTTTTAATGCTATGGTAAAATCATTAGCTTTTTCCATTGTCTTACTAAATTGCAAGAGAGCTGGAGAAAGGAGAAGTCAACTAGCTTCCTTTCTTATAATAATGCAGTTTACATTTATTTTTGAAGTGGAGAGTGCCCTTTCTCTCTCCGTTTGCGACAATTACATTGATCACCTACAACTTCATACATCATTATGTCATCATCAGTCAAAAAGCGAGCTTTTGCTTCTCCCTAAAATTGCGACTTTATGGGAAAACTTTATTGGATATTTGCATGATGTGCTGGCATGAGCTTGGCATGGTGTATCCTTCGCAAATATAAAAAATTGGCTTTCTCTTCGGAAAAAATGAGGAAAGCTGGGCTGGGTGGGGGAAGCTCATAACTGAAACTATATTTTTTGTAAGACAATACCAGAAGAAACTGGAGAAGGATGACTTTCATGACATGTGAATAGACTGAATAGGGTGATAAGTTGCAGGTCCTTTTTTTTCTTCATGGTTGGATGGTGTATATGAGCGGAGTTTGGTCCACATGCTTATGCTTGCACTAGTCCTTTATGTATTGATGGTGAAATAAGAAGAGGAGGGGAAGAAGGATGATGAACAGAGTAAATTTATTGGTGGTGGTGGCTGAGTGTGTTCCTGTCAAAACATTTTCAAATGGTGGCCAATCAATTCAGCATACCCACGCGCAACTACCCAAGGATCATCATTATCCTCGATTCTGTATGATGAAGTAAGTGAGGTTCCATTAAAACTCGAGCCCTTCCTTGCCACAAAGTATATTTTTGGAGAGGGAAAAGAGAGAGAGAGAGAAATCCCCTATTCTGGGGTAAAACCTTCGCCGGATATACTTTTTTTTATCCCTTTGCCTGCCGTTTTGTCATGTGTGGAGCGTATTTTTTATCCATTTCTGGTAGAAAAAGGGACAAACAAGATTCCGTTGTTTACTCGGGAGAGAAGAGAGAGAGAGGGAAAAAATTGGGACTGGTTTCGCACACAGCTCCACTTTCACTTTTTTCCCGTCCTTGCTGCCTCTGCTAGTATTGTTGTGCCTTCTTGACTTTTTCTTTATTGCATTTTCTGTCATCTTCCCCGGTAAAAATTATTTTGCTTTCTCACTCATACATATGCGCCTATCACTTTTTGGCCTAGTTGGCAGCACAGAGAATTTGAATTTTTTTTAGCCTACTTTCCACCCGTAGAGGAAATGTAAGTAAGCACATAAGATGGACACATTCCATTTACTGGAATATTTCTTTTGAATGGGCAAGGTGGACTATAGTGTATCTAGTGGGGAAAAAACTCATCTCGTCTCTTTTATTATAAGTCAACCCCAACCTTACACGTCATGTTTCCCCTAAGCATGGCAATTTTTCTGGTTTGATTTATTCGTTCAGAGGCACTCCATCCATTTCTTTGGATGGCAGAGGAAAGAGAAAAAACGGAATAAGTTTTGGTAGTAAAACATGGCATTCATAATAGTTTGGATGTGAGGCGTGAATTTTGTTCCTTCCATCATTTCCTTCTTTTTACACCAGCCGAAAAATAAAACTTTCCATCAGTCACTCTCCTTTTCAAAGAAAAATAGCTGTACACCGAAAGGAGAGTCGGAGTGTGTGTGTGAGTTTTTTTCCCTTTTTTCCACACTAAATTCTATACTGCTAAGTTCTTCAAAACCATACAAAGAAGTTATTCAAGATGCAAAGATTTTTTTTCTTTTCCTAAAGAAAGCGGCTTTTTCCTGAGTTTGTTCATCACACAATCAGAGTTTTCTTTGGTGTCATATGAGAGAGCTTGCAAAGTTTTTTTTTCTTCGTATTCTTGCACAAGACAGACAAGAAAAGTTTTTTTTTTGGAAGAAATTCAAAATGTGTAGTACTCGATTGCAGTGGTGCATACCCAACGGGCTGAAGTTGAGAAATAAAATTCATTCAATCAAAAATGAGAAAGCGTTGATGATGGCGTTGAAAACTGTGGAGAATGATAATGACAAATCCAAAAATATATCTAGTCCTTTTCCTTCCCACTATTGTTCAATTTAGCCATCCACTAAAGAAATCAATTTGCTTCACGCAAAGAAATGGTTGAAAATGTAGACGTTCACGCCCATTTTCACATGTTTTAGTAGGTTAATAATACCGCACACCTCGCTTCACCAGATTAATCTAATCTACACGCTAACGGGAAGGACAGACAAATCCATGTGAGGAGGAAATGAAAGGAGTTTCATTTCATTATGCACTCCGCTGGTTTACCAAAGGAATGGGAGGAAAGAAAGCTGATTGAGTGGGCAAACGTCCAAAAAAATTGGATATAAAAGGAAGCGGCTCTCGTTGCTAGGTAAAATGTAATGAGGCCCCTGGAAACACATTTTTAGTCCAATCTTTCATCGCTCCTTTTACTTCCCATCTTGGTAATTTCTTCCATTGAAATTCATAAAAAAAATAGGAGCGCTCTAGCTTTCCTTTCCTCATTTCTTTTTTTTCTTGTGGTCCTCGTCCAACTCCTGTCTCATCACAAAAGGAGAAAAAAGTAGCTTGCTACTGAAGCAGTGCTAGGCTGTAGTTGTAATATATTGAGGAATGGGAAAGGGATCACCGTCATCATGACTTAGAGAAAGGATGGGTGACGAGGACGAATGGAATTTTCCCCCTATATGACTTTGAAGAGGAGCGAGGAAGATTAAGAATTGAATCTGGCTATACGAAGTGCATGTGTACTGTGTGCTCCGCAGCTCCTCGCTACTAATGGCTGGGGCACATTTCATCTGGAATGAATGATGGAGCTTGTCGGCTCTCGTAAGCATTTCCTTACATGAAGAATTGGGAGTTTAGTCAGAACAGATATATGTACAGAAAGAGAGAGAGAGCGGAAAAGGAAAATGAAGAAGAAAAAAATGTAAATTGTGTGAAAAAAAACGGAGGAGCCCTATCATCAACAACATCACTACGAAAAAAAAATTTTTTTTTGCTTCCCCTCTGGAAGCAGATTCTATACCAGATCCCCTCCTCGCAATCATTTTTTTTCACAAGTACGCTCGCATATTTTTTTTCGCGTATGGAAGGCGGCAGTGGTTGGGCACAAAAGCTAAGTTTTTTTTTCTTTTGGAGAAAGCGAGATACGATGGGGGAAAATCGGGAAGCTTTCTCTTTCTCTTTTTTTTCTCTATCACTGGATTTCCGCTGGATTTCCACGACATAAAAATGAATTCACTTCGAATGTATGGTGAAAATGAGAAAAGTATTTCTTTTAGTTTACATTTCATTCATTTTAGAGCTGGCTGGTGAGAGAAGGGGAAAATGAGATATCTATTCCACTTTCCATAGGACAAATAAGCATTCTGCCATTTGAGTAGTGGATAGGGAAAAGTCGTGAAATGATGAAGTGAGGGAGTTGAGCTACGTTTGTTTTTCCTTCTAAAAGAAAAGAGACAAAAAAAGATAAGAAATGGATGCGCCATGCCATTTTTTTTACTTCGAAGACACGACAAGATGGAAAACATACTGCTGTGTGGGAAAGTACATGGATGTGGATGAAGTGACGGAAATTTGCAACAACAATTTCCCCATTTGCATTCATTTTCCGAACATACTCTTTTTCGGGAAAGGAGATATATCCATTACAACCCTTATCGCTTTTTCCCCCGCTTTCCCGCAACATGGATACATGATGACGAAGGAAAATGGATATGTCACCGTTTTGCCATTTTAATGCAAATACTTTCCACTCCTGTTATATTTCATCTTGAAGTAGTTTGTTTCGTCTGATAAAAAGTGATTTCGGAGGGATCCTCCTTAAAAAAAATATAAAGTTTTGGCTCAACAGGAGCCTCCTGCTCCACCACCTTAAAAAGGAATATGACCACTTACTCACTTGTAGAAATAAATAGCTGGAGACAATTTAGCTGAAAACTTGTCATTCACTAAAAAGTTATTTTGCTTGTCGTAATATATTTACGTGAACAGTCCTAATCACCTCGTGCCACACAACTGAAAGTTTTCTGCTGAAAAGCGGCATAATGTTTACTTTACCATCACACTGCTAGCCTCATTTGTTTTAGGGAAGACAAAGACTAAACTTTGTAGCAAAGTTGGAAGTAACAGACCTTCTTCCTCCACTCACCCGAGAATGCCTCTTCACTCTCCCGGCGCAGTCTTTCTGAGTGCTCCTCTTTTGAAGAAGCTGTGTAGCGCCGATTTTCTTTTTTTTTCCTTTGCCGTCTGGCAGAAAAGAAACGACTAGCTAAAAATAACCGCTTCTTCTCCAAAAAGAAAATTGCACACGAGAGTAAACAGGTGGTGGGGCTATAGTATAGCGTATAAGAAGGAAGTTTAATTATGGACCCAGGAGAAAGAGGAAAATTTGCTCCAGTTTCCTTTCCTCCAAAAAATTACCCAACAGCAAATCTTATCGCTATCATCATCATCATTACCATGACTATCCAATACTCTCTCTTTCAACAAGGAAGGAGCAGAACTCTAACAAGCATCCATCAAGTTAATGGCGTGTCTTGGAAAAATATGATTTTTAATGTAATGATTGAGCTCTATTCGAGAAGCGGAAGGAGTCGTTAAGCGAACATTATTATCAGCCAGTTTGAATAGAGTGCTGCTGAAACTTTCCTCTAGATTTATGTATGCTTTTATTAAAGCTCAAGTATTAATTTGATCAGACATTCTTTATCAAAAAAAATATTTTTAGCATCAAGCACTGATGATATATTTTTTTTCTAGAGAGGAAGTTGCTTAGTCAAGGGAAAATATTATTCATTATTGTTATGTTGATAGCGCTATCCAGCAGTTCTGCACTCTTTGTGCTGGAGATTTTTTTTGCGTGCTGTTCCCCATTCCTGCTCACGCTGTTTCTGCTAGAGGCATCCTCATTTTGTATGCTCTAATGCTCTTCAAACCCTGCCTACAGAATATTTCAGAGAGTTGAAAATATATATCCTCCCTAATTCCTGTTTATTTACTGAACAGTTTTCCAGCTTCGCAGATATGGTAAAGTCCAACTGGTGGAAATGACGGAAGTCTACAAAATTCCTACAATTTCCCACAACTATTTAAAATTAAAACGACTCACTACATATTTCATATTTACCCGTTTCACCCCCGCCCACTCTGCATTCGTATTCAGGATAGAAATTCGCTTTTTTTTAAAAAAAAAAATAACAGGATCCGCCACTCTTTTTCCCCTTCTAGCTGAAAATTTATGTTTCCTGTACTGCAGTGATGTCTTTCTTTTTTGGCGGTTCCTCGTCCGCCTCCAGCACACTTTTCAATCGCTTCTATTTACCTTTCTAATAAGGATTGTGAGAGCATCCAGCCACTCTGCGCATTTTTTGCGTCTCAATGCGTGTGAAAGGTTGTTAGAAGAGAATGCAAAATGCTTACAAATACATGTGTAAGGGCTTTTACAATAAACAAAAAGGAAAATTCACTGCGAGGAGTGCTCTAGTGAGACCTTCGTCAGCGTAATAACAGGGGAAAAGAGGGGAAAAGCGAGATGAGAGAGACCACATCAGAAAATAGGCGCTGTTGGAATCCTCACCGTACAACCCTTTCCTTTTGCGTTTACTCCAACCGAAACAAAGACAAAGGGAGTATATTACACTTATGCAGAACGCGGCGTGTTTACACAGCACTTTGTTTCCATTTCAATTAGCATTATGCCATCAACCGTATCGGATATCACTGTTATCAACATCCCCAACAGTTCTTGTCATCTTTCCTTTTGTCGTTATACTCTGTTTGAGGAGGGAAAGGGAGAGAAAATTTTCTCCTCTCCTGTGACGAGCTCAAGTGGCCCACCTCCCTGAAGGGCCTTCCGACATAAATTCTCATACATCTCACATGCTCCCCAACACGTGACACTATGCTCATATTTTTCTCAAGAAAAAAAAATTTGCAATCACTCCGCCAGAGTATCCAAGGGAGGGCGGAACGAGCGAAAATGCCGACAAAAAAAGGAATATGAAAGGATGACAATAAAAGGATAAAAATAAGAAGATTAAGAGCCCGGACAGAAAATAAAACAATCATGTCTCGTATTTACATTGCCCTCAATTCCCTCCACGATAATGCTGGATTTGAGGAGGACTTGTGTAAAAAGCTATACAGTACACTCTCTCCCGCTTCCTCCATGGCGGATATTATGGTATCCGTGCTCTCCCTGCAAAAATGACAGTAAGGAATCCCATCTTGGGAGCAAACAAGGAGAGGGTTCACTTAAATGGCATTTTGACACGTCAGGCGTAAAAAGAAATGAATTTTTTTTTTGCCAAAGACAACCCGCCAGTATAGGAAGGATTAGGTTCAATGCATGACATGTAAGTCCTTATCTTGGCTGAAGTTATTGCAATATCATAAATAAGTTAGGGCTGGCAAACCAGAATGACAGTATAACTTGGATAATATGGCGAAAAAATGGAGGGTTATCGCTAGCTAAAATCTATTTCTTCAACGAGTGAAAATAACAGTGGGCCACAACTAGTAGACAATTTCGGGCGTGTAACTTCCTCCGAATATTGCATACCTTTGACGGTCTTGAACAATACAAAGGAGGTTCGGTTAGTGTGCTACTATTATTTTTCCCCCTTTCTCTTCCATTGATAGGGAGTAAGCAAGGAAATAATAAATTTCAAAATAATTGTTTTCCTTCCTCACGCCGCCGAAAATCAATAGCCCTAAAGTATTACGACAGTGACATTGGGAGAGCACCCGTGTACAGATTAATATAAAAAAAAGGATACATTTTTTCCACTAAACTTTTTTGCTCATGTAAAGTACATATGTTGTTTGTCAGGCGGATGCCGAGAAAAAAGAAATCTACATTTTCCTTTTATTTTTCTATAGTTGAGAAGGACCACGTACACAAGCTATTAGTTTATTGCTAAAAATGTATCCCCAAAGCAGACCCATCCCTTCTGACATGATTTGACAGTATTTATATTTAGAGTTCTCCCTCCGTTCGCCTTGATCTTTTCGCTAGAGAAAATATTATCTTTGGTGGAGAAGGTGGATTTTGCGTCAAAGAGAAGGAAAAGAATGGAGGCAGCAGGAGATCCGCGAAAGCCACACGAAATAGTTGGGATGGGATGTCCGTGCTTTGTCAGAAAAGAAATTTAATAACATGTAAAACAGGGAGAAGAGCGAAGAAGACAGGAAAGGCGTTCTAATGACACTTAATAGTCTGTACAGCGGGAGCGGGGAGGGTGGCGGTGATCAATATGATTATTTATTCAGTCGATAAGACTCTCATTATTACTGCTCAACAAAGCATGTATTATTAGCACGATACGCAAGTAGTATGGCTTCTTTTACTGTCCAAGCTACATTTTTTTCTTTGCGGTGGCAAACAAATCAATTTTTTATCATCGCCCCCTCGCCACTACACAGCGGATGTAGCGGAATGCTCTTTAAATGGTTTTGTAAGGAAGGGAAAATTGTCCCCTTAAGAAAAAAAATAGGTTTATAGATATGGATTGGGTTATAGTCGAAGACGAAAAAGGTGTTATTATAAGAAAAGAAAAGTGGAATGGAGATATCAGCGAAAGGAGAGGAAGGGAGAGTTCGATATGGGAGCAGGAGTAAAGCCAGAAAAGGGGACACATTAGTGTCCACTCCGGTACTCTCACGCCTATCAAAGGATGTTTGAGGAGAGACACGTCACAAAAGAAATAAATGAGGATTGGCAGTTTAAGGAGAAAGTGTAAAGCGTGTAAATGCATAAGCCAAAGTTGCTACGTGTTTACTTTACACTGTGAGGTAAGGATGGAAAGGAAGAAAATATGGTAAACCGTTTTTTTTTGGCGAGCACCATTTTTTTTCTATACACTTGAAATATGCTCGTTGGAGAGCTTTCCTCCATCTTTATATTTGTTTAGTGGAAGAGAAGTAGATTAATCTAGAGTAATCCAGGTTGACTGGGCAGCAAGGTGGCTTATAGTGAGTCGAGTGTGTAGTTTCCTATTTTGAGGCCATCACTTTGTGTCCCTTGTCCTCTGGTCATTTCAAAAGCGCAGAAAGACGAAGGAGATATCACGTCAACTTTAGGTTTTTTTTCTGTAGTTGCTCAACTTCTTTTCGCAGCACTTTTTGTGTCAAGGAAAAAAAATAGAGTAAAGGAAATAATAAGGTAAGAAAAAAAGGTACTGAACCAAAGTTAGCCCTTTTAGTAAGTGACTCCATTTTTCTACGGTTTTTGTCCCAGCTGAAAAGTGAGGAAAGGAAAGGGACTGACTTTTTTTTCTCCAATTTTCTCCCGTCCTTTTTTCCCCTCTAACAGTGAACCATCCCTGGTGGGATTAATAAGTCCTCTTTTCCCAAGTGAAATCTCAAAAAAGAGAAAAGTGTATTTTGCCATATCTGGAGAGTAAACTGCGTTTTGTAGAGTGTGTAGTCAAACTCCAGGTATTTATTTTTAGTGCTGGATTGATATTTGCCCATTGTGCCTCATGTCTAAAGTCGAGCAAGGCTTTCCAGGATTTTGTACATACATGCCTGAGTGCTTAGCTCCACTAGAAAGTTCCCTTTTTTTCGGGGAGCGGCTCCAATGAAAATTAACTGATTGATATTGGATAGCTGGAAAAATAAACTCGACTGTTTGACGGGAGAAAAAAAAACTTTGAAAGGAGCAGAGAGAAAGAGAAAAACAATTCTCTGATGAAAGTTTGAGTCTTTTCTCTCTCTCTCTCATGTCGGTATTCCATTTTTATTGTGGAATGGTGTGAGCGGTGGTGGCGGTGGTGGTGGGGATTGTGCTAGCACAAGGTTTGCTTTATCCAGGAAGGAAATCCCAGCCTCTTAGTAAATTTGATATAGAGAATGGTGTATAATCACATTCCTCCGCAGCTTTATATATTTTTTATCAACAGGTTTTTTTGGAAGAAAACTTTTTCACTTATTTTCTTTAGGTGTTAACTCTGGCATTAAGAGGGAGGGGAAAAGAGGAAAAAAGAGAGAGAAATATATAAAAGGGTTTGGAGTAGTGAGTGGAAAGAAGCTAAGCAGTTTTCCAGTAAATGAACATACCCATTTCCATGTTAGTGCACGTGTTCACAAGTACATCTCTCTCTGCAGGGCTTCCAGCATATTTGTCAAACAACATTTCTGGGAGAATTGAGAGGTGATCATCCGCAGAAATTTAAAGCGTGCACCCGCAAAAATTCTTTCACTTGATTAAAACAAAGCACAGCATGAGAAGCTCTCATCAGCGCAATTTCGCTATTCGATGGAAAAGGGAAAAGTAGAGGGAAAAGCTGGATTGGGAGCAGTGACAGGGACAAAGTTGGTGTCTATTTGTCAAAGACATGCCCGTTTCTCGTGCATATTATCCTTTTATTTTTGGCCGCCCTAACTCCATCTCTGCGTTGTGTACTCTTTTTTGGAGAAATCCATCCTTCAAAGGAACATGCGGTGCTTAGCTGAATATAATAACTCTGTTTAGCTCACACTCTGCTCGAAGCTTATTTCAAGTGTCAGCGTAATTACAGCGTGAGTTATAGTGCGGAAAGTAGGGCTGCACAAAGGGGAAAATTTTCTTTCGCTCAATACAATCATCCACTTTCCTTCGAAAACTCCGTTCACTGATCAATAGAGCAAGCGGGGATAGGGGTAGAGAGGAGAACAAGTAAGAAAATTAATCAACGAGAAGAAAATAAGTTTCCTCTGAAAATAGTTGTTTCGCGAAAAAGGAGAGTGAAAAAGGAAGAGAGAAAAAGAGAAAACAGGGCTGGAGCTGCAATTTAGTTAGGAGGAAAACGCTGATATGCATAAAATCTGGAATTGTATATGTATCTCGGAGTAAAGTGAGAAGTTGCCTAGAGAGGAACTTATAAGACCCCTTTTATGCTCGTCGGGGAAAGCAAGTTGAAAGAGCTCCTTCCGCTTTTGCAAATAATGGAGCGATGATTAGAGTAAAAGGAAACGTATTAGGGAGATGACAAGAATAATGTAATAATATATTTAATAAGTTTGCTTATTACGATTATTCCTGATGATAACAAAGGGGCGTGCAGGGAAGTTCATCCATCGAGTAAATTGAGTACGCCAACGGCAAACAGAAAACTGTTTTCTCGCTAGAGATAAGAGAAGGGAGAGAAGGGAGAGTAAAAAAAAACTGGCGCAGATGAGCAGCGTCAGTTATTGAATAAAAGGGATGCGATTGTTGAGCCTAGATTGCTCCCTAATGATTTTTTTGATGTGAAGCTTATAAAGCCCTGTCAGGAGTGAGTCAGTAAAAACAAAAAACAAAATTGCATAAAATGTAAGCAGGGCAAATGCTCGGCAGCAGTGCAGAGGTGTGATTAAGAGAAGAGATGCTCCATAGAAGCTAGCAGGAATCCTTCTTGCAGGCAAAAAATTAATCAGGACAGGGTGTAAACTAGTCCGGGGAATTTTCTAAAATTCCATAGCCCTGTGCCAGAAGTAGAGTGGGTAATGCTACAGGGAGCGAGATTCATTGCAAAGTAATTAATTATAAATTTCCATCCTCTTTCCCGCTCTTTTTAATTTTTTTTTCTGCTGGAAATGAGTAATGAGAGTGAGGTACGTAGCCTTTCAGAGTTTTTTTTCGGAAGATTGCTTTCCCAGTTTATCGACCATTCATCATTACCAGGACTAGTAGTTTTGGAAAATGAAACATAAATTAGATCCTGCTCTACAAAGAAAATGAATTTTGGGATGTTCATTTCTCCATTGTCAACTGAGCAGCTCCTTCCGATTCTTATACGACAGGAATAGCCTTTTTCTAGGGAGCGTATTGTTTTCCAGACGGAAATGAATAGGAGGATGGATGTAGAAAGAGATAAGTGAGGAGCAAGATGAGGATCTTCTATCAAGTAGAGAAAATGATGGCGATGACAACTACATTTAAAAGGGGAAAGTAGGAAGACTCGCCCCCTTCTCCAAATTTTTTTTTTCTGGAGGAGTGTATGCTATCGTGTAACGTGTAAACTGCTCTCTCAGCTAAAAGAAATATCATCATTTTCTGTACTCTGTAGTCCTCTCTTCTGTGCAAACACGTCAGAAACAAACATTTTATTAAGTGAGTGACTTTCCCAGAGAAAAATAGATGGGAAAAGGGAGTAAAAAATAGGTAGCGATATTTCCGCACTTTTGCCACACTCGTTTTTAGCTTTTGCTGTGAACATCCTTATCACTATTTTCCTGGCACTTTTCTCAGAAAACACGTTTTCCCTGAGTGAAACGCACATTCAATTTTTTCCATAAGTGGCTGACAAAACAAGGCTGAAAATTTCATTCCCCTTTGCACTTCCCTGACATTTATTTAAGTCATCAGAAAGAAGGGAGGCAAATTTTTTTTGAAAGGAACTCTATTTAATTCTGTTTTACTCTAATGTGGAATTTTACTCCAAATTTTCTCTTTTCGCAGGTGGGATTTGGAGGAAGCTGTCTCTGGCAGAGTATCATTTAGCGGGGCATCATGATACCCTTGCTACTAGCGATGGGGTGCCTCACTGGCATCCAGAAGAACTGTACCCACCCGACACCCATCATGAACTGTAAGGAATGGGAAAATCCTTGTCTCTACAATTTTTCAAATGCTCAATTCACCATCCGTACAGCACATTTCGCCACTAGTACACACCTGCTTCCTCTCACATTCCCTAATCACAGCCAAGTCCAAATAAAAATATCCTTAACGCTGAAACTGATTTCTACTTTAGTAATTCCGAATTCTTTAGAGTGCCTTCTTCTCCCTTCCCCAACCTCAATTTCCCTCTTCTTAGACGGCACAGAGGTGGAAAATCAAGAGAATCTCAAAGCGCTCTCACTTCTCGAGTATAATTCATCCCACATTTTTAGAGTCTTCTTATGTCGGTTGCCCAACTGAAAAAAAACAAACTTCCCTTCCTTCCCTTCCAAACTCTTCTTCCTCTTTGCCTCTCCTTAAAATTTTTTTTTATATTTCCAGTGGCAAGTACTTCCTCCTGGATAGGAGGATAATATATCCTAATAAGCATAATGTATTTGGAAGAAAAAAATCTCTTTTTGAGGGAGTGAAGCGGGGTATGAAGATGATACTTTATGTGGGTATTAGTCCTCCTGCCACAACCCCTCTTATATCAAAATAGCCAACATTAGTCATTCAACTTGAAAGGAAGAGAGAGAACGAAAATTGCAATGAAGGGCACTTATCTTTTCTTCTCTCCTTCTCATTCTTCCCATGAAGGGAAAACAAGCCTGCACATGGAGCAATGGTTGGAAAACGATGGAGAACTGGAAAGAACAAGAGAGACAGAGAAAGTGAAGCCTGGAGGCTCTCCAAAGTTTGATGAAACGTGAACCCAATCCCTTTCACTCTCATCATCTTCTTCCACTGCACAAGAAAGGGAGAGAAAGAGAGTCAGGGGGAGAAAAAAAATCCCTGTTCACTTCTTATATATAGGTTCCCTTCAAGCTTATTTTATGTTTCTTTTCTTGCTCATCATTATCATCGTCATCACCATCAGGGACGAGATTCAGTCAGACAATGTTTGACTTGAGCATAGTCCTTCATTTTTTTAAAGTACTCTTTTCACTGTGAACGAACTGGCGTGTTGTGTCATCGTTGCCCCGTTCCTTGCTCCATTTCTCTTTTTTTTCTTCCGAATTATGATGGAGTAGTAAAAGTTTGAAGACATAATCCTTCTTTTTAACTTGAGTGTCGCAACCGCAGAAGAAAAAAAAAGAAACTTGCAAATTGCTCAGTACTTCGTCGTTTCGTGTAAGGGAGAAAACAGCTAAGGGAGAAAAATTGCTGAATAATTTATGACCTTTTTCCTCAGAATGCACAGATTTTTTTTGTCAGGATAATGGTCCAGGTGAATGGTTACGTAAACATATATATTGAGCAGCTTAAATAAAGGAAAAAGAAGCGTTTTTCCTTAGAAATAAGAAATCCTTTCCCGCACATTTTCCATTCATTTGTATAAAGGATACATCAACCGCTTCCCTTACATTTCCTCAGAAATTTTCCCACATGCCTAAATTTTTACCGCTGGGAGAGGTTAGCAATTTAACGAATTAAGCCCATATGGATGTCTTTTCTTCATCCCAATGGTTTTTGTCCAGCTCTAGCTGAATCTACTGGAGAGTGACATTAACTGTCATGGTGCTCGCAATAAAAAAATTAAATTAAGCTGTTAGTGAGCCAGTCCGTGGTCCATTTTGTCCGTGGTTTGAATATTCATTTCATTAAAAATTGCTCTCGTAAACTCATTTTTTTCCATACTCCTCTCTAGAAAACTCTTTAAAAAGGGCTGTGGAATAACTTGTTTCAAATTTATAGTGCAAATGTTTAGTACTCCAGAAACAAACAAGTGGGAGCTGACTAGCCTTGGAAATGGAGGATAGAAGGGGATCATATCCAGGAAAGCGGGTGGAATAAGGGCAATAATAAAATATTGACAGAGTGTGCAGAAGCAGAGAAACAGTTAAAAACTAAAATAAAAAGGATTTCGCAATTTTCTCATCTTGCAAAATCCTTTTAAAAATATTACATGCGGATTTTTCCTTATCCTAAAAGAATCTTTTTTTTGTGGGCATAAAACCTTCAACTGGAATTTGTTCAGCATTAGCGCAATACTTTCCCGTCATTACAATTTATAATGACGTCGTTTACATAAAAACGAGTGGGAAAATTTTTTTTCTCTTGTATTTTTTTATTGCTCCCTATTTTCTGCTTCGTGTTTTTAAGGAACACTCTTTCCCCACATTTTCTCCATATTTTTTATTCAAAGTCCATTTAACTCAACTTAAAATGGCCATTTATACTCTTGTATAGTTTATCATTAAGATTTTCCCATCTCCTGCCAAAAGAGCATTTTCCCCTTTTTAATTTTCGTTGTCGTCCTTCTTGTTTGTGGAGAGCTGAGTTTGCTCTTCTTTTGCCTTTTATACTTGGAAAGTGGGAGTGTGCAAAGAAACAAAAAAAACAAACTTTCTCATTCTTCTGGGCGGGAATGTAAGCGGCTGTGTACTTTTTTATTTTTTAATACAAAAACATTGTTTTCTAATGCTTAGTGTTTGAAAATTGCTTTAAAAGTGCTCATGATGGGATTTAAAAGGATTGTTTCTCTTAATTCCCTTCATGTACTTGTCTCTTTCTCACTTTGTCATATTTGCGTGTATTATCCCTCTTTTAGTGTACTTAACTAAAAAAATACAAAGACAAAAACTACTTTAAAAGATGAGTTCACACCCACGAGAAAACGAGACGTTATTTTTTTTCATCCAGATACATTCCTTTAGCTGAGATACATAATTTAACCGATTTAAAAATTTTATAAATGACGTCAGTCCAGACAAATAATGAAGAGTTGGGAATTTCCCTTTCAATTTCTGAAGCCTGAACGTGCAACAGTCATGCATAAAAATGAAAATAAGGTTGAAGGATCACATTGTAGCCCACTACTTGAAAAAAAAGTGGAAGTGGAGTAAAACTTCTGGAATTTATACGGCTGCCAGCGAGGGAAATAGTTTTGCGAAAGTGTATTAAGCGAGAAGGGGCAAGATAAGGAGGAAAACGAGTTGCTGAAATTCCCTCATATATTAAAGCCATACACTTTTGCAGTTTCTAATATTTTTCCATGTATTTTGCACTTGTGCGGGGAGAGAGAGGTGCACACTCTTCAAACTTGTCGACGTTCTGTTATTATGTACGTATGTGTATTCCATCTCTGTCCGTTACGTGTTATTTTTTTTTGCTTTCGTGCCCTCCAACTTGTTTTTCTTAAGCTTGCTATACCAGTCTGCGGTAGTGCTATCCTACTTTCCTCACTCTTTCCGCCACGCAATCAAATCACTCGACTTTCTATGTGCCTATTACATGAAAAAAGTGTGTACGTAACGATTTTTTTCCCTTCCTTTTATCAACTTTCTTTTTTTCTTATTTTTGTAAAAATGGAAAAGATCAACTGAAGAATATTTGGAGTCCAACAAATCCCTTCCTTTCAAAGAATTACGAGAGTGGAACGTGGATAAGAAATGACTCGAACATTGATATGAGGCTGCTCGTCGGGAGGAAACTTAGAGTGGCCCTTGTCAGGGTAAGATGAGCAACGTTTTGTATGAAAATCACAGCTATTACGGAAAATTATGTGTGGAAATGGAGTGGAGAATGTGTTCCGGCTAGGGCGAGTTCATACATGTGATTTTTTTATAGGAAGCGCCGTTCGTGAATGAGAGCGAGCGCGGAAATGACACCTTCACAGGAGTGGCTCGTCAAATTCTCGGGGTGTTTCGAGAAGCGTTGGGTATGGATTGGACTCTAGTGTTTCCGAATGATACTGACAACGACGTGGGAATTATGGACGAAAAAGGACGGTTTTCTGGGGTGCTGGGAATGATGCAAAGAGATGTGAGCAATTTACGTCCGCCGGCGTGACACTTTTATCTCTTTCTCCCTTTAAACTTAATCATATTGGAATAATGTGTGTTACTCAATTAGAGAAATGCAAAAGTCTGACAGTCCTAAAAAAAAAGTTGTAGCTTCCTTTTAAGAAAATCCACTTTGCGAATAGACTTAAGCCTTTTCTCCACTAACATAGAGATGGAGAAAAGAGATAATGGACGGAAAAAGTTTCCCAGTATTTTTTTTTTGTATTCCAAGCAGATTTCGCAATTACCTTTAGACGCTTTAGCAGATAAATAATGGTGAAGGGGGAAATTGCTGGAAATTTTAAATCTGATTATGTAGTTATGTAGGAGGGAGCGGGCTGTGGAGCTCTTGGGATGAGAAAGTTGTAGAATGGAAAGAGTAAAAGGGAAAATAGTTAAAGTGCGCAAAATGCCATTTTCATGCAAGAACCAACGCCACAATCAACTTTGCTGGATTAATTTAATCAGAGAACCGCAACAGGACTGGGGTAAAGGCAGATGGGTGGGAGATGGTACGTAACGTAGCATTATCACAGAAGAGTGCATTCTACCCTTTTTACATGAGCACCGACAGCAAACAACAACGTCTTTTGCCTGAGATGAAACAGATCTCGGGTCCGTCCCCAGTTGCATTTTAGATGCGGAGAAGGCCCACTTTCCCCTTCTTTTTTTTCTCCGGATAGATAAATATGAATGGAGGAGAATGGCCACTTTGCGGATTTATTTTAACGTGTAAAGGACTCACTTTAGTCTCTTTTATTGTCACATTTCGGTGTGCCTAGCTCTTTCCCATTAGCTTCTTTGTCGACGTGTTGAGGTACGAAATTGCTCTGTTTTTTTCGAACGGCCTACCTGTCTTAAATGAGGATAAACTGTGGTAATGTGAGACACCACTTTGGCAATACAAGAAAGAAATCTTTCCCTTTCAGGGATTTGTGAAACGTCAGGGCTTGTAGTTGATGCGAGCAAAGTGTACTTAAAAGGAGGTTTTTATTTTTGTTTATGTATTTTTTTTGTTCCTCTTCCCTTTCCCCGCTGAGCAGGAGGCGGACATTGCAATGACGTACGTGAGCATGTTGCCCGACAGAATGGAAAATTTTGAGTTTTCTCGACCATTTGGAGAGGAAAAGTGGATGATTATGATGAGTCGCCCCCAGGAGACAACCGATGGTGATGGTCTTGTCGCTCCATTTCAGCCAGAGGTAAGAAAAAGGTCTTTTTTTTCTTTTTGCATGTCTCTCTCCTGTACTCGTGCCATTTGCATGGATAATGAATTATGCGGTTTTTTGTGGGAAGGGAACACACACGTGTACCTCTTTTACTGATAAAAGTGAAGGCATTCCCCCATCCGCGGGATGCTCACTGTGCCACTGACTGACTCAAGTCAAGAAAAAACTAGTCAAGTAAATGCTTTTTTTTCTTTACTGCTACTACTTCTTTTTCTTCTTGCCTTTCTCCCCCCGAGGCAATTTCCTGCAATACTTGTAGTTGTAGTAGTAGCATTACAGAAGGAATCTAAATATAATGTTTCTTTATGTACTCAATAAAGAGGGGGATGTGCAAGTTTTGAGCTAGAAAAACGTCTAGAAAAACTTCGAAAATTTTTTTTCGCCCCTTGAAGACTCTGAAATAGGAAGGACAAGAAAAAAAAAGCCTCGGCTGAAGGATGTGAACAGAATGAAAAATGTTGGAGGAAGAAGAGAGCGAAAAAATTGAGCAAAGTAGGTAGTAAGGGGATCACGATTAGAAAGAGACAATTTTATCTCCTCACATGAATGAGTTCGCTTCCCCACGTTGCACACTACATTCTTCTTGGGCAAAAGCTTGCATTCTTTTATTATCTGCACTTGTTTCACTTGACGGAAAACAAATGAACTGGTGGAGAGGAAGCCGCTCTGTCATACAGGAATGAATGGGGAGGAAGAACTAGAGCGGAGCTGAATCATATCCTGTCCTCTGCTGAGAGTTTTTCTATGGGGCGCTGCTGCTGCTCAGAAAAAGTCTATCAAAAAAAATTCCGCACATTCACGCTCTCATCTTGACTAAAAAAAGAAAACAGTCTGACCTGCGAAGATGTGAAAAATTGGAAGCGTCACTTGTGTCACCATTGCCCAGGAAAATTGAAATAATTTTTTTGCTTGCTTTTTTGCCATACACACATTTTTGCTAATTCTGCTGGTGGAGATTTTTGTACTCTTCTGATTTTTGTGCTGAGTTGCGGAAACCCAGCAAAAAAATGAGAAATTTATCCATTTTCCAACTGAGCTGAAGGAATATGTCAACTTCTGGAAATGGGAGTGCATGAAAAGAGATTTCATTCCTGGTGATTCGGATCGGCCTTATTTCTTTTTTTTTCTTTTTGGTGGCTACTCAAGTGTAAAGGGAGAAAGGTGGATACTTTTTTGCATGCTCTCGTTTCGGTTTCGCTTACACGAATGCTCTCTTTGTATTTGGGAGAAGTTCCAAAAGGAATAGATAGAAATTGCGAAAAAAAAGTTCTTTTTCCTTCACACAAACACACACGACATATTCCCAGTAACAGTTAGCAAAGTTTGTTTCCTCCCTTTTAGCAAAGAAGTGGTAGAAGGGAGAAAAAGACAAAAAGTTGTTTTGTTGCAAACAAAAAAAGTAGCAGTTTATGTGAAGGCTGGGGGGAAAAAGAAGGAAAAAGTCATACCTCCTTTTTGCATTTTTTTTCTTGCCTCCCCACAGAAGGAGTGAAGCTGTACTGGAAGAAAAGTTATTTTTGGTTTTAATACGTTTTCTCCTGACAAAACTGAATAGGATATGTGTGGGAATGGCTAGAAAATGAAGAAATAGTTGGGGCTTTTTCGATAGGGCTTCCCGTTCCAAGAAACTAGCAGGGATAAGCTGAGTGGAGGAGAAAGCTTGGTTGCGGAATATCTACAGGGGGAAATTTTTGTTCTTCTTGGCCACTACATAAATACTTTTACTCTGTTTGGCAAATCCCGTTTTCTATCAGATTCTTCTTTGGATTATTTTTTCGCTTGTCTGTGCACGTTGCATTTGGTGATTAGGGCTAGGTGGGAAATAAGTTGGTTCTAAACAGTGCAAATAAAAAAAAAGTTGTTTTGCGTGAGTTACGTACAACGTGGTAGGGAGTGAAGTGGGTGGTGGTTTGGGTTTGGCTGTTTGCACCAAATAAATATGCTTCTCTCTTTTAACTGCTTGTTACATTCTAAACTTTTGCTGTGTAGACTTAAACTTTTTTTTACTTAAGTGAATTTTTTCCATCTTCAACTTTTCATTTCCCACTGCGTACAGAACAAAAATTGAGGAGGGATGCTAATAAACTGGGAAATAAACATGAAATTGGTAATTTCCGTTCCATTGGTGACAGCCTTGGAAAATGAGCTTTGGAACTGTGACCTTCCAAGTAGATATAGGCATTTTCCGGGCTAGGAAGGCCTTTTCGGAGAATTATTTTTTTTTGCAGAGGACGTCTAATCTCCTGCATCCCTGTTTTTACAATCAATCCCATGTCAACACCATCTCTTTTTTCTGCCTCTCCTTTCAATTTCCCTTAAATGGGATTAGTTAGTCCAAGGGAGAGGGAAGAGGGAAGAGGAAAGAGGGAGTGAAAGGAAGGACAGAAAAATGGATATCATGAAAGTGACATTAAAAGTGGGAGATATTCGTTGTAACTTGTACTCTTGCTGAAATCAAAATGTTGCATCAATCTCTGGCTGCTCTCTCTTCCTCTCTCCCGCGCTGTCGTCTTAGCGTATTCATCGTTTTTTCCAGTGGCAGCATATAGCAGCTCCTTTTTTTCGCTTTCTTGGTTGCCCTCTTCACGAAAATTAATGTGAGCTGGAGATTGGGAGTGAGTGAAAGAAGTAGGTTTTTTTTCTCTGGGTGAAATCAAATTTCTCTCGTCGTTGTCTACGCCTTAAATGGGAAAGAGCAACAAGCTATATCTCCCATGGCTGGTGTAACGAGACGGCGCTGGCGAGGAGCAGACTTCGTCCGATATTCATCTCTTGTTGCTGACGTATCTAATAGAAAACCAATTTCTTTAGAACGTGGTCCTCGTGGTATGCTAGAGAAGATATGAGGACGGGAGGGAACTAGAACGCAGCTGGAGAGTTGTTATGTAGGGTTTACATTAATTACACTGACTGGGTCGACTCACTTGCGAGGCAGTGGCAGAGGGGCATAGCAACAGCATGATATGAATCCTTTATCAGTTTTCCACTCACCATCACCATTCTTAGGCCGGCTCACAAAGCAAGGTGAGCACTGCGTCCGAACTTCTCTCCCTGCGAACATTTTCACGCACTTGCTATTTCAAAAAAACGAGATTCGCTTAAAGTGTGCCCTTTTCATCTCTTCTGGCTCACATCAAAGTTGCTAGAGCCATACGTCCAGTGACACTTGAGCGTACACGTAAGAAGAAACAGGAACAGCGTGTCCGTTTCCTTTCATGAGTCCATCAGCTTTCACTTGACTGGGTGAAAGGCACGAGAATCCCCCACATATGAACCTGAGTATTAGTAGCCGCGTTGGAGATTTTTTTTTCTGGGCTAGTTAATTTTTTAAGGGCGGCGTGTGAGAGCTACTAGTGAATGTCCAAATTATTTAACGAGAGCAAGAGAGAGAGAGAGAGAGGGAGAAAAAACCAAGTTACGCATAAAACTTTTACTCTGTGCATGGTGATGAAGAGTGGCATAGTACATCCAGTCAGAGAGGAAAAAGTGGAAAGTGGAAAACCCACTCAACATGAAAAAGTTGCTGTACAAAAAAAATATTCGACTTACTTATACCTCGCCCTTATGCCAATCCGAGGATTTACGGTAATGCTGTAACTGCTCCTATAATAAATAAATAAGTGCTACATTATTCAAATGAAAGTGAGCAGTTATTTTTCGTAAAAATACTACAAACTCTTGTCCCAATACTACTAATGGGACTACCAGGACTAATTCTGTCTTCCAACAAAAGGAAGAGAGAAAAAAAATGTATGGCATGGTTTATATAATATTTAGAGTAAGCGAGAAACGGGGAGCGAAAAAAAAGAGATGTTTTGCCTATCTCGACGCAAAGTCGCTACAGAGTAATTTCTACTTTTTCTGGAAAGCCCATTTTTTGCCCATTAGAAAATGCCCAGTGTGCACATATCCATTTTTTTCGTACTGGAAATATTTTTTCATTCCAGGCTTCGCACATAACTCCGTGCCTCTGCCAGATGAAACTGGTTCGCAAGCGTTTGCAGGCTAAAGGGAATCCATTTCATGTTGATGATATGGTGATGCGATACTGCAAGGGCTAGAGTGGGATGATGATTGATGATGACAGCTAATACACGCTTTTGGACCGGAGAGAGAAGGGAAAATTTCAATAAATATTTTATTGAAATGGTTCATTAGCTCCGTTATGGAAGTGGGGAAAATCTTCCTGTTGCTGGCCGCACACACATACAACTCTGCTGCGCTTCTGACCTGACTTTCCCCTAATTACTAACTTTATTTCTAGGCATATGCTAAAAAATATATATATATTAGGGTGTGTAGCTCCCAGTTCCGATCCGGATTTTCCTGCAACTTCTTTTTTTTCTCTTTCAAAATAAAGGGACCCTTTTCAAAAACCCTGCTCTACCATGAACCGAGCGGGTATTACGGAAAGTTGAGATCAAAACTGCTTTTGTTATAGATGAGCCGCCATCCACTCTTACAGCATTTCGTTACAGAGATAGTCCATTACTTGAGCGTTCCCTTTCATTGTTGTTGTTGCTGGAACAGTTATGTTCGGAGGAGAGGGAGACAAGACAAAAAAAAGTTAGAAAAAAAAAATAAATGACGACAGTTCCCTTTTTTATTTCCTTTTATTTTCTTCTTCTTTCAATCCAAAGCTAAGAATTTTTCCTTTTGTTTTCCTCCCAAGACGGTGGTAGCTCTAGCTCACTTTGAAAGGGATATATATTTGGGGAGGGAGTGCAGAGTTACAATTCATGTAACCTACACCACTTTTTTTATATACGGGGTTGTACACCTCCACCACTTTTTTTATATACGGGGTTGTACACCTCCACCACTAAATTTTACCTGGACAAAAAAAACGCACAACTTTTTTTTCCCCTCTGCTGATGTAAAATAAGTGCCTACTTTTAGTCTCCACACAAGTCTCCAGCCACCAAGCACACACTGGTAAATAGTTGTCGAGTGAGTGATCGAACGAAGGGAGAGGAAGGGTTGTAGAAGAGGAAGGGAAAGAAATAAAAAAATATATATATGTATGTACCATTGTGCACATCTCTCTATCTCCCATCTATCTCCCACTCATAACAAGAAGAGAGGAAAGTAGAGGGAAACAGAAGAAAAGAAAGTGTAGCATAACAAGGCGCAATAAAAATGAAATGAGGTTGAATACGCAAGGAAAAAAAGTTTCCTTTGTGAGGAGAAGTTGAAGAGGAAAGGCCCCATGTGACCTGCCATACCACTACCACTACCACCTCCAGTGCTGCTACCACCCTTCACAAGATAAAAAAATAAAACTAGGACAGCTATACAGCCATCACTTTTTTTTACAACTGAGATCATCTTCCTCCTCTTGATTCCTCGTAAGTTACATGGAAGAAAAAGTAAATGAGTCAATAGGAGCACGATTACGATGGGTAATGGAAAGGGAAAGTTGGTTGCATGTATATAGAAATGTGGGTAAAAAAATGTAAGACTCGTCCTTATATAAACATTTTTTTGTTGTTGCACTTTCCCTTTTCTTCCTTCAGAGATAAATATCAAAATTGAATCCTTTTCTTCCTCCTGCTCTTTTTCCTTCTAGGAAGAGAATGGGAAAAGAGGAGAAAAAGAGAGGTCTTAACGGCTTCTTATTACTTATAAAATTAGAAATTGTGCCATTACAAGCACCAAATGTATGTATTATATGTGTACTGTGCGGAGAGCTAGCAACTTTAGATGGGAAAGTTACTCCAGAAAAAGAACTTCTCATGTACGTCAATTGCACACAGGATGTGTAGATTGAGGTTGGAGAAGATAAGAAAAATTCTTCTTTTTTCCTAAAAAAAGAAGCTAACTTTCATTCTATTTTTTTCATTTTTCTCTATAAAAACCCTTATTTAAGGAAAAGTAATGGAGAATATTTTGGGCAAGATTAGAAAAGGAAAATGACGAGTGTGTCGGGAGTACGGAGAAATGTACTTATTTTTGGAAGCCTTTTTTTATCTTTTTTTTCTGGAGAATGAGTAATTGAGGATAGTACATGACCACTTCCCACTTTTTTTTGTATGAAATGCTACGCCATTTTTTTCATTTCGACTTGCACTCCCAGTCAAAAGAAGTATATTTCACTTTTATGTCTGCCTCTTTACATAATAGCAGCGGGAAAATGGGCTCAAATTGTGCATAGGTAATCTATTATTGGCCGTAAAAAGTGAGGCTTTGTACTTAGGGAAATGATCTGTTTCTCTTTTTCCAATATTATATCTGGTGGGGTGGAGCGCCAAGGGAGTGAAACGGATCCCTTTCGCAAGGGGGAAGATACTATGATACAGAATAAAAACTGCACAATACTTTCCCCGCTTTTCTATTCATGTCACTCCGAATCACTTCACGTCTCGGAGAAAAACGTGTGTAATATTTTCCTGGTGCGACGAGCGCAAGGAACGGATGCCCTAGCATGGACCACATGTTACATTTTTTCCTCTTGTCAGGCATTTACCTTCCACTGACAGTTACCAGCTTTCCGTTCTCTTTTTCCGTAAAATTCTTCCCAAAAAAAGTTTATTCCATACTGATGATGATAACGACCTTCACTAACAATTAAAGATTTGTGAGTGGGAGCAGAAAGGAAAAAAAATGAAATTACTTGTTTGTGAGATTTTTACCACCTTTCCCGAGAAACATTTTTTCATCTTCACCAATTCTTGGAGCTGTTGGCCTACTTGATATTCGGGAACATGACAAAATTATTAGGGTGATGGGAATGAGAGTAGCTACTTGTTGTTTACGTCAGGGCCAGCTAATATGATTTGATTCCCTGCTACGTTTTCCCTCCGCAATTTTTTCATAACAGTTTGAGTTTGATTTGCTCAACGGAAAATGTCTGGGATTGCTGTGTGAGAGTGTGAGTGGGATGGTGGAGAGAAAATGCAATAAATGCAGAGTATTTTCAGCACTACGTGCCAACTCTATTTACTCAGGACTTTTCATTATATACACTTAACTAGCATATAAATAATAGGAAAAAGTATGTGGCTCCCCGGCACAAAACTTCTCTTTCCCGCTAGAGCCTTCCATTTTATTCATTCCTAGAGTTCTATGCTAGCTCACGTCCTTCATTCTCGGAAAGGGAAATATATAACTATTACATGGCTCATTCCAAGTGTGTGCTCTTATTTGAGCAGTTGCAACGTCTATGGGAAGTCATGACAGTCTAAAATAAAAAAATACATTTTTTGGACGAGCTATCCCATTCTTTTCTGATTTCACTTAAATTTGCTTGTAATAAATATAATATGAGTGGGATTTTTGTATGACGAAAAAAGAATTTCCGTCCATTCTCATTCTCTAAACGGCTTTTCTCCTTGCTAAAATAGGCATGAAGAGGATGATGGTCGTTCCTTTTCTTCAAAAAAAATATATGAGCCAATATTCTTCCTTTTCCTCTGTAATAGAATGACGCATGTAAATACAATTGCAAGTGGTTAGTCTCATTTTGTGCTAGGAAAGCAAAAATTATTTTACAAGATTTGAACTGCTAAGAGGGTTTACTGTTCTTGAGTAGTACCAGATTTCAAGCCAAGCCGTTTTGTATCCAGAGTGCAAAGAGGAAATAAGAAGTTGAAGCTGTTTACTTGTTGGAATTGGAGGGAAGGAGAAAAACGCTGTAAACTGAAATTACCTCCCTTTCCCTCTCCCTCAAGAGTAAAATCTCATCCATTTTGATCCACTTTTTTTTGCTTCGTGTTCTACGAAAGCTTAGTGGGGATATTGGGAAGCACACAACGGAAAAGATGTGGAGCGAGCTTTCTTCTTAATCTTTCACTGGAAAATAATATTTCCCGTAGCAGAGAAACACTGATAGTAGAAATGAAAGTAGATTCTCGTGTTCCCCGTAAATTTTGAAGTGGAAACAACGAAATATCTATAACTGCAAGTTTGGAATAACATTTTTGTGGAGAGAAGGTGCTCTCAAGCATAGAAAAATGGAGGTGCTTTTTTAGGCAAAATTTTCAATTTTTTTCACTCTCAACTTTTAACGATTATCATTGTAATAGTATTTATGCGGGTTTAAACAGCTCTTTGTGAATTTATACGGAGGCCTTCTATTCTCCATGTTTTCCATTACCACATCTTTGTTTTTAGAAAGTGAAAGCAGGCGGGAAAAGGAAAATCTTCCTGGAGCAGTGGAAGCGGAGAAAATGTTTTCTTGGAGAGGGAGGATAGGCGGAAGGGAAGAAAGTAAAGTGAGATGACAAGTGACAAGAAAATGGGCTCCCTCCACCACCGCCACTGCCGCTCCTTCCGCCATCCACCTTGATTCTATTTATTTTTTTCTCCTCAGTCGCATCCTCGTAAATGTCATACATTATTATTGTAATTTCCATTTTTTGGCGGGTATGGGAGAGAGTGAAAATAGCGCTGTTGTACTGGAGCTGCTGATGTGATGTTTAGCCAATGGAGCTTGCTTTTATTACTAAAGCAATCATAGCAATTTTCTCAGGAATGACTTTGCACTGTTATTCCTTATTGTGATGGAAAAAAAATTTTTGTCTGGGAATGACTTCAGGTCTGGTACTATCTGATGGTGTCATTGGTGCTCATGGGACCGGTATGCTATGTTATGATTCGATTCCGCTGCTGGCTATGCAAAGGACACCCTTACTTAGGAACGTACTACTCATTTGGGTCGTGTCTTTGGTTCGTGTATGGAGCTCTCATGAAGCAGGGTTCTGTTTTGAAACCAATGGCAGGTAAAATTTTTTCCCAGGGTTTAACGAAGCGCTATAACTTGTGCTTATTAAACGCTGCAGTGAGCACGTTCTCTCGGTTACAGATTCTACTCGGATACTATTCGCAACTTGGTGGATATTTGTGACAATTCTAACCGCCTTCTATACAGCCAACTTGACTGCCTATTTGACCCTGTCCAAAATCCCAGTTCCGTATGACAGGCTGGAGAAAATTGGCTACCGGAACACTTGGATTGCCAGAAAGGGTGACACGATTGATGGCGTAGTTAAAGCTGGAATGACTCCAAATGACGGCACCAAAGACTGGATTTATACAAAGGTCTGTGATGAAATTATGGCAAATAGAGTGCAAGCCTTTTGAAAATTGCTTTGTAGTAAAGAGTTCAGTGGTTTGTCATTTCTTGCTCCATTTAGACAGGACAACGGTGGCCGGAATTCAAAAAGATTCGGTACAACTTTCAAAGATACGGTCCCAACCCAAGGAATAAGTTCATGGACAACTATAAGGAGATAACTGAGATGGTCCGGAGACAAAGTAAGTGCTGGTGATCAGAATAAGAAAGATTAAGAGCATTGTGCCTATGACAAGGTTACATCAAATGAAAACTTCCGCTGTCACGTTCAGAGTTTCTGCTGTTGGATGAGCAAAGTCGAGTGGAACGGATAATTTACAAGGACTTCAGGCATCAGTCAAAGAGGAACACGCCGCTGAGCAGGCGATGCGCCTTCATCATGTCGAAGGAGCCAGTGCTGCGAATCCCATACGGAATGGCTTTCCCGAAGAAGTCTCCGTACAAACGGCTATTTGATCCCGTGTGAGTAGAGCGTAATGCTCCCGCTGAGAGGAGAGAATAAAATACATTTTTAAGTGAAACAGTAGTGGTGTAGCATTTCCCAGTGATGATAAATGAGAGTGATGACATTTTTCCCACAAAAATTTGAGCGCATGTCACTTCCCCTTTTTGTGCTTTTCAGATTGGACAAATTGACAAAAGCAGGACTGTTTCACTACTGGAAAACGCAGGATTTGCCGTCAAAGGACCCATGCAACCAAGACTCTGATTTCCGTGAGAGGCAACTGAGAAACGGGGATTTGGCTACGACATACATTCTCTGTGGTACTGGCTACATGCTGGCATTCGTCACTTTCCTGGTTGAATGCGTTCACAAATACATTTTCAACAAAAAGAGTAAGTTCAAAACATATTTTTATGGCTTCTATTTTTTAAATAATGGTTCATCATAAAAACCCCAAAAAAATGTTCTTGGCGGCGAAAAAAAAAATATGTGAGGGAGAATCTGAAAAGAGTAATTCTCCCCATTAGTGGCAGAATAAGTATAAAGACCATAATAATAACTTTGAGAAAAAGTTTTTTTTACTTGTTATGGCTCTTCCATTTCCACATTTACTTAATCCTTAGCTGGGAAAACTTTTTTTTTGGAGGAATGAAGAAAGGCGAGAGTATACCATTAATACGACGACTACTACTCTACGAACTACTCAGTTACTCTTTCCAGCAGTAATGGATGTAATGAGAGGAGATATTGGGGATAGAATGGGAAGACTTGCTCTTTCTTTCTCCACTTTTTCGCTCTCATTTCTCCATGAAAGGGGCCTCCAAGTTTTTTTCACTCTTTTCCATGTTGCTAATCTCGTCATTTAATAGGGTTTCCTTTCCTTGGTTCCTGCGCGCAAAAGTTATTCAAAAAATCATTGGGGAATCTACAAGAGTAATAATATTCTCCATAAATCTTCTCCCTCGTTTTCTCCTTTATATTTCAGTGAGCAATCAATTAGTTCCTGCGGAGAAGACTTTGGGATTCTACAAGGGAAATTTGAGCGTTCCCCCTGGAGCAGCTCCATTCTTTGACACGGACAAATTTCTGCAGAATATTAACGGACGCGACTATGTCGTCATGAAAACACCGGATGGAAGGACAAAGCTCGTACCGAAGAACAGCGGGCTTCAAGCTCTCCAACCGGTGTACAACCCACCCCCACCCATTACCTACTCGTACATGACCTAAGAAGTAGAGTAGGAGCAGTGCACAACAAAATAATTCTGCTAAAATACGTTGCTACAGGAAATAGATATTTTAGTCAGTACATATATTTCTAGTTACTACATCGAAATTTAAGCTGGAGAAAAATGTAATAAGAAAATCGGCTCTGGAGAAAATAGTCATTGTCGTCGTCGTTATCATCCCCGTACATGCAAGCTTTTTCCGAGATTTACCTCCCGAACCGTATAAAATGGAATTAGTACAGGGACAAAATTAATTTAAGGAAGGAGGCGGAGGATGTCATGGAGAATGGAGAAAACAATGGTTACTCATTGTTACTCTCCCTCTTTTTCCTTTTAAGTTGGCAAAGTTACTAAAAGTTTAGTGAGCAAAAAGAGCGAACGCCGAGCGGCGGAAAAAAGTTATGCTTGGTTGTCTTTTCCATCACCATAACCACTTACTTAGATATTATTTTCAGTCTGTTTTTCCCTGTGAAAAATGAAGTATGGCTTATTATGGGAGGAAGCGAATTTCTTAGCGTTTTATATGGCCTCACTTCCCGTACGCTCGGGATGTATGTTGCGGAAGTGGGAGTAGCAGACTGCACAAAGAGAAGAAAAAAAATGCATGCCATTCCAGCTCTCTTACTGCTGGCGCTTGTTATTAACTCGCTTAATTCAATATTCGGAAAGCACGCGTATCCTTGTCTTTCCCTCCACTTCCACTTCTTTTCTACTTCCTTACAAAAAACACAACTTTTTCCCTCCCTTTACAGCAAGTGGGAGAGAACTCCAAAAACTGGCCACAGGAAAATGGGAGTTTATTTTTCCTTGCCTGTTTATTAAGTGGAAGAAGTATGTTTTTGATGGGAGGAAGAAAGAAAGTTGTTTTTACTTTTCTGTCTTGTATTCCTCTTGTTAGTTGGTGTGTGCATGCATAAAATATGGTGGTGGGCTGAAGAAGTGGCAACATCTTTTTTTTTCTTTGCATTCTCACAAACTTTCACTCTCCTCTCTCTGTTCAATGTTCGCTCTCCTTGTCTTTTGACAGCAAGAAGACAACGAATAAATTAAGTGGTTTGTAAAGTTCCAGAATTTGATATGTGGCTCATACTCTTTTCTTTAAATTTCTTGAAAGTGAGCTGTGTTGCGAGATAATATCATATTTATAATTAGGGTGAAGCCAATTTAGCAGAGTGGTCGACGGATACGCTGTGTTTCGTGTCCGTCAGAACGCATAGAGATTAGTTTGGAGTTTTTTGGACTGCTATACCGTCTGCTTTGTCGTCCCAGCATGCGACTCTTGTTTACTTCGTAGCCTTTTCAAAAAGTGGTGTATGGGTGGACTCTGCTAACAGATGAGGCGAAAGGGATGGTAATGATGATTTGCAAAAAGTATACACAAAGTTACCCAAAGTAATAGTAAAGTTAGGCTCTGTACCTGTTCTGATTTCAATAATGTGGACGTACCTGTCACACCAGCATAACTTTTGGCTCTCTACTAATTTGCTAAATGGATAAGGGTAAGGAGCTAATTATAATTAATTAGAGTAGGAAGATTATTCACGCTACGTTTCTCTTTTTATTTGGACCTTTTGCAAAGCCAGATATATAGTTACATGTAGCAGATAATTCTAATTCTAAAAGCTAACTCTGTCTGTACATGAAAATTGGAATAAAAAAAATCTTTTGTTGTTGTAAAAAAGGAGGCAAGAGTTGGAAATATGATGAACTTTTTTTTGATATTACATGATGATGATGATGATGACTTTCATGACAACTCAATTTTTTTGCATGATTGCTTTTTTGTCCAATATGTGCATGTATGGAATAGAAATCGTGTAGGGGAAAACGTGCGTGACTGGAGAGCATGCTAAACAAAGCTATATAGCTTTTGCTAGCAAAAAGGACAAAGAAAGCGGAATGATGAATGCTACACAAAATTTCTGAGCTGGAACAATATGAAAAGGAAACTCAGGTTAATCACAGTGCACTTTGGTATGATTGAGGGTGGTTTCTGAAAAAAAAAACTCAAAAAAACGCTGAAAAGTGAAGAAACTTTTAAAAAGTGTGCAGTACAGAATGGGAATACGAGAATGCAAATCCTGGCATTACATAGTTGCATTCATCTTTGTAGTTGGGGTTGGGCGGGTAAGTAGCGGCATGAAAGTTAGTGTACGTCCTTTGGCACGGTCACACTCTGGGGGCGACGCCCGACGAGATGTACTTTCTAATCCTCCAAAAATTAGCCTTGTAAGCAGCCACTACTTTGGAGATGTTGCCTATAGGGAAGCTGTTCCAGCTTCTCCGGTGGCTAGCCTTCAGTTTCAGAATGAGACGGTGTATGTTGCCCCCAGCTCAAGAAACAATTTAATGTTCGAATGTACCGCAAACTACCCACTCCGCTGGCATTTTGCTCATTCTCAGATAGATTATACAGTGTACCATTCCGTGAGAGTGATGTCTACCAGGAAGTTCACAGATCCCTTTGACCCGGCCACCTTCACTTACACGTCGCTGCTGAGTTTGGACGGACCTACAGGAAAACTGACAGGGAACTACAGTTGCCAGAGTACAGCCAGAAATTATGTACAAAGCAGTATCCTCGTCTTTTGGGAATGTAAGCAAGTTTTGCTATTAAAGTTGGATCTTGTTAGTCTATCTGGTTGGTCTTACACTTTTAAGCTGTTTTGAGAACTGAATTATAAACTTGTACCTTGTGCGCAGCCTATTTGGGGAGCCGTTTAGTCAACAACAATGAAAATCTGACTGTGACTATTTCCTCACTGGATGAAGGGATTCGCCTCCCTTGTCAAGTTACAGATCCCCATAGCCGTCCCACCTTGCATAAACTGCTGGCAGCGGACAAGGTAAAGCACAAGATTATCAGGTAGTGTCGTTCTTGTTCAACAAAAGTACATCATCTAAAAAGTAAGGGGACACCATTTCCCAATTTTTTTTAGTGGAGTGTAAGCTTGTCATTTTCACATAAAAAAATCGAAATGAAAGGGGGCTCTATATGCTAACGGAAAATCTGAAGGAAAGGGGAAGTTTCAGTGGTGGAAAGATTGGAAAGATAGAGGCGTCCCTTTGTAGGGACGCCTCTCTCCTCCTCCGTATTTATTCTAATCATTTCGTTCCATTACCCAGACCTCCTTTCCCACAAAGACGGAATACAAAATGAGAAATGTTAAAGTGCGCAAATGACGTAAATTAAGTCATGGATAAAAAATTGGAAGGAAATAAAATGTACAAAAAAGCGTTCCGATATCAAATTTTACTGTTGAGTTTTTAAGGAAAAAAGAGTTTTAAAAGAGTCTTTTCCTTTCGCAAAATAAAAAAGTTGAGAGAGTCTACTGGAGCGAATGGGAATCTGGGGAAAAAGTTAAAACCAAGTCATATATATACATTCCAGCCAAGCGGAAGGATATTTCTGAAAAAAAGGTAAGTGTTCCTGTACTCTCGTATATCCGATGAGAGCCCTGTTTACCCATCTTTTCTTCTTCAATTTTTTATTAAAAAGAGGGGAAAAAAGTAGGTAAATGAAGTATGTGACGTGAACCTGACTTCATTTACATGGGAGCAAATTTCTTTTATAAATGCTGGGAAAATGTATTTTACTTTACCAACTTCCTCTCCGTTTTATTCTGACTGGAGGGAGATGGGAAGGAGGAGGAGGAGTAGAAAATGACTGACGTACTTGTTAGAATAAATGTACATTGATTTAAATCCGTTTTCCATCCAATAGGATTTCCCCATTTCTTCCTGAGCGAGAGAATGAAATTGATGAAATTCGCCGAATTCCTTTTTTCTTAGGATAGTTATGAAGATCTTCGGCTAAATGAGTCAATAGTGTACTCTCCTGCACTTGGCTACACTCTTAAAAGCTTACCAAATCCCTTGGGCACCTACAAATGTTTGCTGGATGCGACTGAGTTTGTCTTTGTTAGGGTCGTCCAGAGAAAAGGTAAGGAATCAGTGGAGGACGGAGAAAGTGAAGTTTCTCATTAATGCAAATGTCGCTCACTCACTATATAAAACATCTCTTTCATAAGCGAATTCAATTAAGATGGCGAAAAGGAAGGATGTAATGAACCTTTTTTTATTTTAATTTTTGCGACTGCTCTTCTACTGCAGTTCGCAAATCCTACACGTTCAGCTATGACGATGCTGCAAAGCAAGTGAAGTGCTGCCTTTCTCGTGCAAATAATGGAACAGGAAATGGTGTGAGAAGGGCACCTAAATTGTTTTTGATGGATTGTCAGCACCCAAGTACATGCATGCTTCGCGAGCAAATCTCCACGGACTCGGTATTTTTACTATGTGAATATGCAAGGGTGCCAAGAAGAATTTACACACACTCTCTCTCTATCTCTGGTCTTCTATGTTTGCAGATACGCCATATTTGGAACCAAGGTGGGCGTCGAGGAGACTGCGCCGTTTTAAATTTGAGGAATTCTCATAGCGGTGTAGTGCGCTGTATTGGAGCTGGTTACAGTGCTTCCAAGCAGTTTATAGTTCCACTTCAAGTAAAGCAGTTTTCCTGGAATCAAAAGAGAAACTCGACAACATGTAATAGGTTTTTTTTGTTTCATTTTCAACTAAAAACGAGTCAGCAATCAGAATCAATGTTTGTCGCGGTTAGAAGGGAAAAATATTCTATTCTTTGTAGATTTCCACTGGAATGAAATTAATCCAAATGAAATGGTTGCTGTAAGCGTAAGTACGGAGAAGCCCCAACTGCAAGATGAGTTTGGCTGGTCACTGGCGCACACTGACCAGGACACATCGAAAAATGTAGTGATTTATGCTAATCAAATTATTAGTGTAGCTTGCCACACGTCCAGATACTACTTTGCTTCTGGAATGTACTGGATGTTTCGCTGGAAAAATAAAACGCTGACGAGCACATCAGGTTGAGCAGAAAATGAAATTTAGTTATTTGCATGTATTAGCAAAACATGTAAAAAAACGAAAAAATATAAAATAAAACAGGTGAAATGGCACAAAGGGAGGCAAAGGATTTTCACCTCTTCGATCGGGATCGACACTTGAATATGCTCTCCTTTACGGCACATATTGACATGGAAGCTGCCATCTGCTTTGCCCCAGTGTGGAACTCATCTGTGTGGATCCCAAAAATTCAGTATCTTTACGTAAATGGTAAATGAAATGGTTGATGTGTGCCCTTCTAAATGGGTCCCATCTGCTTATTTCCAATTCTCATATCAATTTAATATTGCCAATTTCAATGTAATGCTCGAGAGTAATGACTGGTGACACAAGTCTGTATCCTGTCCTGTTCCCAGAGTCTGCGCCCCCTGTGATAGAGGGCTCGTTAGAAATAGTGAACTACACTTGGTATGCCAACGAGACAGGAAAAATACTGACGTGCTCAGCAAGTGGTCTGCCAGCGCCGACATTCCAGTGGATAAAGGATAATGTCGTAAGTGAGCTCATAAAAATTGATTACGCTGCACACGAGGCAGGTACCAAAATTGGTGATGACATGACGGAAGAAGGGACCCGCAGAGCAGCTGCAGTTTGTATGAATGTCAACTTCAATAACATCCTTTTTTTCATTGTAGACAATACTGCCCACTGCACACAACTACAACGTGGTCACGCCAAATGTTACTCAACCAAGTGCAGTGGCCACTAACTCCACTCCACATGGAGCGGGTGGAGAGAATACCAGCTCTGTTCCAGATGACGGCAGTGGTAGTAAAGGGGATGACGCGAATGGCCGCGATAATACTGCGAGACAAGTTGGAGCAACAAGCCATACTTCCGTCCTCATTTCCAGGGTTTCCTACAGCACCAGCGGAGTGTTCCGCTGCGTTTCAACTAATGTGGCAGGGCAAGCCACCAAAGAGTTTCGCATTACTGTCCTTGGTGAGCTAACGGAAACGAGTTTTCTCATCTTTTCTTAATTTTATTTGACCTCATTGTTCAAATTTACACTTGGTCATAGAGGCTAAATCGTGGAAGCTAACAGCGCTGCTGGTAGGAGCTACTGTGACTACCTTCGTGCTCATTGCAGGCATCATCTATCTTTTAAAGAGATTCTATCAAGATCGACGGGAAATTAGCCAGTTGGCTGCGACATCTTCAATATCACGATCCTCATCAGTCAATTTCAGCGACGTGATGAGCAGTGGCAATGAAGGAACCGCTGGAGCCAGACACACAAGAGGCTTTGGGGGTGAGGCTGTGTCGTCACACCAACTGGGATGGGATGACTGTCCGCCGACTAATCATTCAATTCGCTATGAGACTCCCGGATTTCCGAGGAACAACCTTATTGACACGTTTTGAAGAGAAATAAAAATATATCTTATCTGTACATGTAATAAATGAATGGATTTTTTACGCTCATTTCTCATGTCAGACTACTTAATATTATGGGCTTTTACCACGACACACGCAAACCTATTCATTTTCCAAGTTCCAACAAATAACGGAAATTGCATAACAGTAAACTATATTGTGCTCGCTGACTGCCAGCTAGTGCAAGGCTTCTTTTTGCAGCTGATGCGCAAGCGACACCTCGCCGAAACTCGAAATAACTCGTGCTTAAGAGTTTTCTGCTTATGTAAAGGATTTTCTCCGAGAGGTGTCGTATACTCGGCAGCTTTGTGCATTTGATCTTTTGCTATTGTCATGAGTAATTCCCGTTTCATGTCATGAAAACAGCTCAGACTATGTGTTAATATGTATAAATAAATGTGGGGGTGGTGATTTCATTTGAGTGATGTTTGGAAATCCTTGGCCCTCCTTTTATGGAGGCACTAGGAGAGCGGTAAAATGCCGTCAATCATTACTTTCCAAAAGACGGTATTCAATATGGGTACATTATGGTTCCCGCAAATTAACTTCCACCATGACTAGAAAGGGGCCAGAATGGGGGATTGATGAAATTAAGTTTCTAATTGGAAAATTTACAGTAAATTTTAACTTATTACTTGTCCATATATTATAGTGGCTGGATGTTTCTCGTCTTCTTCTCTTTTCTTTCAAAAGTCTGGCTGAGGCAACACTCTCATCTTGGGTACATTCAGATTGCCGGAGGGAGCCGCAAAGCGATTTTTGAATTTGGCGTTGGTTTAATGCAAACAGACTCGAGTACCATAACAGGAATTAAGAAGAAGACTTACTGCAGTACTTATTATTACTTTACCGCAGTATAATACCCGTCAAATATATATTTCTTCCTTCTTTATACGAACGCTTAATAAAATGATGGTTCGTTATGGTTCCGATTAGCTTATCAAGTCCCCCAAAGTGTTGATCAACCATCGCATCACTTTTCAACGGTTCAATCTGGTAAAACGTGCAGCTACTAAGCCTCCATCGATGTGAAAGCGTTAAAGTGAAAAATCAAATTTACTCACGTGTAGTCATGCATATGTCGCGTTCGGTCTAACCTTTTCCGGTGCGGTGGAAAATGAATTGATTTAGCTTCTTAATAAGTCTACCCAGTGCGGAAGCAATTTGATTTGTTTTATGTCTGTGAGAAATCTAAAGAGAAAGTGTAAATCTAGTCGGAGACAACTTCCTCAGAAAAGTTTAACTGATTTACATACTGTCGACGTTGCTATTGCCTGGAAAATCGGTTCACCAACCAGTCCATCTTGGTAACATTTTGAATTCCCTGATATTAACAAATTTTGTTTTTATTTTAACTTTTAAATTTATGCTTTGCATTTAAACGTTTCATGCATTATTTGGAGTAACTGAAAAATGTATTCTGCCAATAAAGCACCTGGAAACAGTAGTATTTTTTAAAATTTTCCTAATATATTTTCAAATCATATTTATACATACATTCAAATATATTTCCTCTTTTAATTTTATGACACCATGCTTTCAATAAATGAGGTGAATATTCACGAAGATTAGCACTCATTCTGCATCATTTTGTGTAAGCCATTGATATTAAAAAATTCTGATTTGAATGCATGGGTGAAGGGTGAATGTATTCAATAGCTGGGGCAACCTGGAGACCAGTAATACCAACTTGAAGTATAGATATAGGAGTATTAATATGACATAAATGTCATTAATCAGAAGCTTCTAGTAAATACTAGAGTAGCTTTGCTCCTAATTCAGCAAAGGTGTGGAAAAAAACCGCTTGCTTAGCGAGCTCATTTGCTAGAATCCGTAGCTATAATAAAATTCGTAGAAAATTCCGAGAAATTTCAAAGTCAATATCAATGAGAATGTGCAATGACCTGTTCCTTCAGCTTCTAGCCAAAAGTCAAGCTTAAAGCTNAAAAGTCAAGCTTAAAGCTCACTCGATGAGTGCTAGAAGTCATTACTACCTAGACTTCCAAAGTGAGCACATCTTAAACTTATACTAAACGTTACCGGAAATATAATTTCAAGGATTAAATCTTGAAGCTATTGGTAAGCATCTCATTTACTGCATAAACTTCTTTTTTTATATTATTTTAAAATGTGAAAAAAAGTAAAAAAGGGTACACATTTCAAAAAAAATTGTTTTTACTTCTAGATCCTAACCGTCTAACCTATCCACAATGGCGGCTTTTCTGATTCTCACGATGATGGCGTTCACTGTTACATCCCTCATGTTGGGCTTTCTGTGGCGCTACGTGAGCACTCAACGGCCTGAGGAGGCAAACAACGCTACCCATTTTTCCACAGTTTTTAAGAGCATAACTGCCCCAGATGGAACTCCAGTGCGAACCGAAATATACACTCCCGGCTGCCGTAGACCAATTCAGATTGAGGCCTCCAGAAAATTCCATCCTTCCCTATCCGTACCCCTACCATCTATTGCGGAAAGAAGCGCCCTAGATATGAACATTGCCAATGGCACTGAAGGAACACCAGAAGCTGTGCTACCACCTATTCCCTTTCTTCATCCACAGTTCAACTCCAATTTTGCAAACTCCAATGAAGAAGCAAAGCCAAAAGAAGGAGAAACTGCTAATCCTGAATAAGGTAAATATATCACAAGCTTTTGAAGCACCCAAGCAAAAGCACAATTTTCTGTGCTATTGCAAAATGACAGGTGAAATGGATTAAAAATTCTCTAAAAAATGTACATTTAAGATTCATTTCATTTCACAACCCCTCATTTTATTTCCATCTCTACTTGCATAACTCTACAGCCTTAAACATTTTTAATTACTGATGCATACCCAGAACATTTATAATTTATGCCCTACTACTTCATTTGGAGTATTTCATCTCTCATCTTCTCTTCTTCCTTGCCTCTCCCCAGCCTATCACCTCTCTTATCATCAACTCTTGCAACATCCTCAGCCATTTTGATTTTGCCTCAGAGCACAAACGTAAATATTATGCACACCATCACACTCCGATTACATTTAATTAGACCCCTAGCACAAAGCTACCTACCAGATATAAAAAAACATATTTTTCATAGGAACTCCTCCATTCCCAAAACCATTTTTATTCTCTCTCAGCTCATCGCATACAACACTTGTACATTACATTACATCTTATCTGCCATTATATACCAAACCAGGGTATCCTATAAATGGCTCATTTATCATTTTCATAAAGGCATCCCACAATTATGTACATATTAACTGGAAAGATGTTATTTTTTT